>CM067504.1:2026233-2099317 GCA_034509495.1 Acestrorhynchus altus | reverse complement strand
TTATTATTATTATTATTGTTATTATTATTATTATTATTATTGTTGTTATTATTATTATTATTATTATTATTGTTATTATTATTATTATTATTATTATTATTATTATTATTATTATTATTTATTATTACAGCAATAGACACCACATCTATAGGATCATCATATACAGCCTTAATAGTTTTATATTTTATATTTTATATATTTCACATTTATGGCAGTTTTGCAGTTTTTAATAATAATTAAAATGTTTGAAAATGTGTTCTGACCTCATATGTGTGGGTGTAGTTGGTTGATGTAAAGCAGGTGTGTACATCTCCAGTCGTGGAGGGCTGTTCTCCAGCTAAGTTTGGTAGTTGCTCTACTCAAACACACCAACACAGGCCGTTACCGACGAGGGGCAACTGCAAAACTCCTCTGGAGGCTGTCCCTCCAGGACCGGAGCTGCGCACCCCTGCTGTGAAGTGCGGTGTTTGCTCATGTAATGGTTGTGGGATCTAAAGCATGTTCTGCTGAACGTGGTTTGTGAGAGTGCATGTCAGCGACGTGTCAGTAAGTGTGTGTGACTGTGTTCACTGACGGGTTTAGCTGCCTGTGTGTGATTTTCTTGTGGGCGTGTTGTCAGGTGTTGGAGAAACTCCGCAACGTACGTTGGTGCAGTCTTTCCGAAGTCACTCCTCCATGTCCCCAGAGCTCTCAGTAGGCCGAGGGGACGAGGAGGGTGAGTCTTTTGTCCATCATTGCCCCATCTCTGTGTCCTTCTTGTTAATGTTATTCTTCTCTTTCTTCTGTAGTAAACGTCCTGTTGTGTCCTGTTATCAATCTGTTAGCTTTGAACACTGTAACAGGAACCACAGGAAAGTCAGGCCAACTCGAAATCCTTACTCGACACTTTTTGAGTTAACTGACCAAGGCGTAGTGTCTGTGTCTTCAAGGCGAGATCTTGAGACGGCAGCAGTGCGTGGATGAGCGTCATCCTGTTGGAATAGAGCACCGCAGTGTGTGTTCAGAGAAGGTAGAACCACTGGTTGCAGAACCTCATTAACGTAACGTTGGTCTGTTAAAGTGTCTGTAATGAAGACCAAAGGTGATCTGGCACGATATTACACCCTAAACCATCACACCAGACCTTCTGGACATGGGACGTGATGCTGGACAATAAGCCACACATGACGATGCCTCCACACATGGATTTGTTGGTCATCTCCACCGAAATTAAAGGGCTTTTTCACACCTGAAATCTGGACCAACGTTCTTGTTTCTACTACTGCAGTTCCATGACACACTAAAGAGCTTTACTGTGTCCTGTCCTCATCACCATGGTGAGCTCTATCTCCCCATACATGACATTGACTGGCTTGTAGAGGAGTACGGGTTTTATTCAATTGAAAGAGATGGTCTTTGAAGGCAGCGAGGGACTCAGCTGTTCGGTCCCCCAGGGGACATTAATTCCACCACTTTGGTTCCAGGACAGAGTCTGGATGCTTGTCTTCCTGTGTCTTGAGGGATGTGGGTCAAGCCAAGCTGTACGTGATGCACAGAGGGCTCAAAATTGGTACAGAATGGCACAGAACATTGGTACTGATCGAGTTTTGACCATTGCCGTCAAGTAAGGGACAGGTCAGTAAAGGGAAGCAGAAGAGGAGTCACATGGCTGAACTTGGGAACGTTAAAGAGGAGCCGTGCCATTGCATTTTGGATCAGTTGAAGGACCTGATGGGACGTATAGGTTTGCAACATAAGCCAAGAACAATAACTGGTCATCCACAAGTACATCAAGGCTTCGTGCTTCTGCCGATGGAGTGACCAGCGAGTTCTGGAAGGAAATGGCCAGATCATTCCAGTGGTTCCAGTCGTTGTTTGGATTTGTGACAGCCTCAGGCTCAGCCTCAGCTGTGGGACTGAGACCACCTCTGAAGGTCATGATCAATTTGAATAAGCGAATTGAAGTTTGCTCAAAAAGTGTTCAATAATTGTAAGCTGACCTGACTTTGAAGGTTTACAGTGTAAATTATTAACTCCATGAAATGTTAAATACAGCATTTCTATTTAACATTTTCCAGCCCTAAACTCGGACGGTTAAAGGAATGTTCAGATGTACATGATTTTCCACGTCAGCACTAATTGTTTTGCGTTTTGAGTTCATACGTCTGTCATTTTGTCACCAGAGATAAAAGATTAATGATGTAAAAACCAGCATTTTATGAAGCAATAAAGTCAAAACGACATTTCGTGACCCATGATTTAAAGTTTGCGATTAAGAAACGTAAACATACTGTCCTCAGAGGACGGCGTGGGACCTCTCCCACCTGTATGAGTTGTGTGGGTCCACAACGGGGCTGCGGATGGTCACCAAGCAGTCAACTGTAGCTGCACCGGTCAATGACTTTGTTTAGGAGGACCGGTGACAGCTGGGGTCACATCCTACCATCAAACAGTTGGTACCACAGCTCTCCAGACCAGGTCACACATTGCCAGTCCTCTAGGGTCCATTGGCAACCTCACCGGACACTCCATATATGGACATTAGACCTTCATTTGAACTGTATAGAGAGATGGAGGTGATATAACTGAACACATCTAGCTGAAGAAATGTCTTCAGTCTTTTCAGCAGCGTTTATAAAAGTGACCTGACTTTTCAGCTGGTCAGGGTGTAGGTCAGCAGTGTCAGCAGCTACGCCGCCGTTCGCTTTCCCCACGAAAGCAGAAATCATTACTTCTTCAAAGGCTGCATTGACATTAATTCAGTAATGATTTCAGTGTCATCTCTATGATGCCTGGACACTCCTCTGGGGGCTGGTTCATTGTAGGTCTGGTACAATCCTACAGAAGCCCGTATGAACTGCACTCTGTCTTTAATATCAGCCAGAAAAATCATGTACATTTCCTTTAATCGTTTCATCTTCAGCTCATATTTCAGCCAGTTCTGAATTTGTGTGTGTGTGTGTGTTTGTGTGTGTGTGTGTGTGTGTGTTTGTGTGTTTCCAGGTCGTGAATTGCGTGTTGTGGTCAACACAAATGACCCAGACTATGAACATATTTACTCCATTGAGAGCTATGACGACCCCATGGAAGAGATTGTTGATCTTAACCCCTCAGTCAACCAGAGCCAAGGTATGTGTGTGTGTGTGTGTGTGTGTGTGTGTGTGTGTGTGTGTGTGTGTGTGTGTGTGTGTGTGTGTGTGTGTGAGAGCATATTTGTCCGAGCTCACACACACAGTGAATGACCTAACGTGGCTGTTTCGGCAGGCAAAGCAGGCACAGTTGTTGCATTAAAGGCAGTGAAACAGAAGCGAGAGGTTAAAGGTGAAGGTAAGCCTCGTTCTTTCGTCACCGTGTCGCGGGTTGTACTCGGAGCATGTGTGCACTGAGCATGTTACGGGGTCGCTGGGATGCTTGGCTGATTGTCGTTTGCCTGCAAGTGGAATGAAAATCAGCTGCTTTAATGATTATGACGAGATCTTTCGTACAGGGTGAGTGAAAGGCCACAGGACACCGTTTCATTTCAGGACAGCGGCGCCGTGTGTGAGGAGTTCACTCATTAGAGGAGGCAGTGGGGGGGCAGCAGGTGTCTCGTGACTTTGGGTGTCCTGTGGCTTTTGACTGTACATCTGCTGACATTCAGCGCAACTCGTTTAAGGGCAAGCGCCGGAACTGACAAAATAATGGAAACGCATGGATAAAATGAGGGACGCAGACTAAAGGAAATCAGGCTGGTGTGTCCGTAGACGGGTGCGCAGGGGCGTGAACGTGTGTCTCAGCATGTCTTCAACGTTGTTTGATTGAAACTGTTCTTGGTGTATTATTGTATATCAGTGCTGTCGTGCGAAAACCCCGTTGGTGAAATGAGATCTTCACAGAAGCAGGGAAGCACCTTCCTAACTTCCATCTAGTCCATGTTATTTTGAAGCATTTCTATCGATCCATTCAGCATGAAGAATGAAGACACATCACGGCTGTTGACCCCTGGAGTTCAACCATGTAACACATTTGTTCCTCATATAAAATGTTCAATGTCACAGCAGTTATGAAGGTTTGGACCCAAACTGCGGCTTCAGCTATGTTCCTCTGAATGCTTTAGGATTGATTTTAAGATTCGGTTGGTTATATATCACTGAATGGGCTGAACTGTTACAACCATACGTTCCATCAAGGTCACAGATCTGCTGACCAGCTCCTTCTGCTGGTCCTTAAATCTAGGTTGAAGCTCAGGGGAGATTTTGCGTCTGTTGTGTCTTCTGGCTTTGAGCAGCACTTTGGTCAACATTAATTATCTGTGACTTATATAATATAAAAAAAAGCACATAAATATTTTTTTTGCACATAAATATGCATGAAAAAAAAATAGTTGCACCCAGATGGACGTGTGGGATCGCAGTTCTGTTGGGCAGGAAAATGAAGGTGATCAGGATCAATAACTGATGATAACTGTAGTCTGATCTGATCAGTATTTATTGATCTACTCATACAGAAGTGGTGTCTCTCAGGACGGCGTCGGGTTTAACGCAACACGCCAGACGTCTCTGCATGGAGGTGTAGAGGTTCATAATGGTGTCCTGTGATGATCCATCCCATGCAGCTTGAATGTTCTCACTCAGTTCTGCAGATGGTGTGGTAGGGGTGGAGTGTTGATAGAGCGTCCAATAGCGTCCCACACATTTTCAATCAGGGACAGGTCTGGAGACGCAACACCTACCCACCAAGTTTCATTCCTGCTGGTTGATTCCTTCTGGGTGCAACTATTTTCATGAAGCTGGGTGCAGATGCACCTGTCTCTCACTTTCATGTCATGCTGTGTCGTTTGTGCTGTTTGTTTGTGCACATTAGATCCCTGTCTTTTGCCCCTGGATGAGGGGGAATGTTCCAGATACACGCTGCGCTGGTACTTTAATTCTCAGGTGGGCGCCTGTAGACCCTTCGTCTACAGCGGCTGTGGAGGAAATGCCAACCACTACACACAGAAAGAGGAGTGTGAGGAGCGCTGCCTATGACCGAGAGGAGGTTCGTATACCGGCCGATCAACAGTGTTTCATGCTGCACTCTAGAACCTCAGAACATCTAGGGAGAGATCAGGAGCTCACCTAATTCCTGCCTGATCTGTGTTGCAGCTGCTGTGTTCTCGAATAGTGGACAGTGACGGCGGGATTACGAGCTCTTCAGCCTGGAATCAGTGTTCACTGCTCTAATCATATTCATCATATTTCATCATATTTATTTTTTTGTGTCGTGCTGTTACATAACTTCAGCCCATCGTGTATTACAGGCATATTAGTTGATGTATTACAGACCTCCACAGAACCGAGGCGAATTGTATCAAGCCATACGTTTACGGCAGGAGATCACTGGACCATTGCTTTTGCGTGGGTGGGACTGTAGTAATGAACAGCTGTTCAGCAGTGAAACCCCTCTTTCTGAGCAAAATCGAGATCCACAAAGACAGAAACTCGGCCTCCTTAACGTCCTACTCAAGTCAAATGATTACGTCCGCCTCCTCTGACCACACAGGAGCACTTTGAACGTCTAGAATTACAGACCGTAGACCATCTGTTTCTCTGCACACTCTGTCAGCATCTGCGTTTAAACACTCCAGCAGCACTGCTGCATCTGATCCACTCATTCCTGTGCAACACACACTAAAACCACCACCGTGTCTGGTTCTGGGGGCTCCAGTCTGTAATTATAGAAGTGCCAAGTGGTCCCGGAGGGTCAGTGGAGTTGACTCATATGTGTATGAAGTGCGGAACCAAGGAGGTGGTCATAATAATGAGGTTCTAGATGGATTGGAACAATTTAACACAAATGAAAGTGGAGAACGGGGCCTCGTTCACCAGCCTTCCTTAAGAAGTCATTTCACTCACACAGATTTGACTCCCGCTGTTCTCTCATTTGGGATTTGTTCAGGACGTACGGGGACAGTGGGACTCCTCATAAGATTAGAGCAGTTTTGTGTAATAGATGCAACATTTTTTATATCTTGTACAAAATATCTTGATATATATCGGTATGATATATCGCCCAGCCCCATTACAAAGAAGTTTAAGAAGATTCTTACTGTTGGAGAACGTTTCTCAAAGCTCTGTTAACATCTATCTAATATGAAATCAAAAATAATGGCTTTCAAACGGCCGTAGTTATTATTATTATTCGTATTATTGTTTAGTTTTTGTTTACTGACATTTTTTAATGTGTAAAGGAAACCATGAGGTTAAGAGTTTAATTCAGATTTCCTCGATATTTGTTTACTTTTAATGTTTGCAAAACGTTTGGGAGAATGAATTTTAAGATTCTTAACTTCGCGTGTTTAAGTGTTTCGTAGGGAAGCTGTTGTGAATTTGGCCCCAGACGTTCCGTGATATAAAATCAAGAGCTTCATGTAAAAAGGACACAGTTCTCATAGGGCTGTACGATATTGAGGGGGGGGGACATTGGCTGTATATATTTGTTCTGCGATATAAAAACAATACAGGTGATCCTATGTGTCCTGACATTAATAATTCCCTCTGAGTAGTTTTGCTGTGTATGACAGCGCATGGCTTGCGATGACGATGCTTAAGCGATATACAGCTTAAAACAGCTTCTCCTTCTTCTCCTCCACATTTAACCCATCCTCACACACACTGGTGAAGTCACACACTAGCGGGCAGTGAGCACACGTGCCCGGAGGGGTGGGCAGCCCTATCCATGGTGTCCGTGGAGCAGCTGGGGTTCACTCATGAATACTGGATCAGATTTTGGAGAATAAAGAATGGATTTGGTCCAACTGTAACAAATCTAGGCTGAAACGGCCCACAGTCGCACGGTACGAGGGCTGTGTTTCTCCCTGTTGTGTGGTTTTAGCAGTTTGAGAACGACGGTCTGCTTTTAGACGCACATTTTCAGTGAAGTGCTCATTAAACATGGCTTTAAACGCTCCGAAATTGGTTTCACATCAGAAAAAGAAATGTCTTCTCATCCCGTCTCCACCGGAATCACATTAGCTTTCACAGGTTATAACTGTCCATTTTCCCGTGTCCGGGTGCAGTCCGGAATTTTCACACCGCTGTCTGAGAACTGTCAACACGTGTAAGCTCTGCGCGGCGTCTGATGGAGCAGTTACGTCCACCTAATGGTGCATTACATCACTAATATTCCTGGGCGCCTAAAGCCAGTGTCAAAGCTGCATCACCGATCGTTCGTACCAGCGTCCCATTCTTCACGTTTACGTCCACTTTAGCAGGAGAGGTCTCGCGTATTGTGTCTCAGTGTCTCAAATCTCCAGCAGCGGGTTTGTTATCTGTCAGTGTCGCCTGAA
Source organism: Acestrorhynchus altus (assembly GCA_034509495.1). NCBI lineage: Eukaryota > Metazoa > Chordata > Actinopteri > Characiformes > Acestrorhynchidae > Acestrorhynchus > Acestrorhynchus altus. The sequence goes on along the minus strand of CM067504.1, from coordinate 2,092,032 downwards.
TGTACGGCCTTGCCGGTGGTGCTTAGCTGCAGATGTAGACTGTATATCATGCCAGAAGCTGTGGTCAGCCCGCTTACATGTGTAGAATCATGACTGCCATTTTTTTCAGCTGCTATTTTTAGTATACAATCAGTCTCTGCTGTGTAGAGCAGCACTGTAAATAGAGATTTGTGTGTGTTTTTTTTTCAGCTTGGAGCCTAAAAGGATTGTTACATAAATGACCAGTGGATGCATGTTTACTTCCAACAGAAATGGTGCTATTTTTCAGACATATTTATATGATGTGGATTGTATTTGATCATGTTGTTTTTTATGTGGAAAATAATGATTAAACCTTTCAGTTTGTTTACCTGGTCTGGACTCTGAATGCATGTCTTAGACAAGGAGAACGAATGCAATCAAACGAGACGAAAACATTACACTGATTCATTTGTATATGAACAATCATCCAATATTGCACGTCTTTGAGGGCAAAAATGTGGATCATTTGGAGGTAAAATGTGCATCAGGTCTTCAACGTAGATCTTTTCGTGTTAATGAGAAGTGTCTCTACGAAGGAAAGCACTGCGTTCCATCATAGAAACCGTATCCCATCTGTCAAACATGCTGGTGGTAGTATCGTGATTTGGGAGTCTTCTGCTGCATCTGGGCCAGGACAGCTTGTCATCGTTGATGGAACAACGAATTCTGATCCATCCATCCATCCCTATTCCTGAATAGGGTCACGGGTGAGCCGGTGCCCAGCTAGCAACTCTGAGCGCAAGGGCGGGAAACAACCCTAGACAGGGCGTCACTCCATCGGGGGAAACCCAGAGTCCCCGGAGGAAACTCACACAAACACGGGGAGAACATGCAAACATGCAAACCCAGGTCCTTCTTGCTGTGAGGCAACAGCGCTATCCACTGCACCACCACCCAAATTCTGATCTATGCCAGCAAATTCTAAAGCAATATATCAGGGCTTCTGTCTGTGAGCTGATAATGTGGGTCATGCAGAAAGACAACGACCCTAAACACAGTCCTCCAATCGAAATGTTGCGGAAGGATCGGAAGCAGCAGTTAACGGGAGGAAACCCACCAACATAACGGAGGGATGGGCTCAAATTAGTGCAGTTACCTGAAACACTCAGTTGTAGGAAGTTACACCAGATGCTGGAAGCGAAGGTTCTGGCCTGGAGTCTGCAGACCTGATGCAAAGTTCAGCGTATGAGTAGCGTGTATTCGTTCTGTCAGTCTGACGCAATGCTATCTTTCTCCCTCTTTCTTTCTGCCCCGCTCTGTCTCTCTCTCTCGCTCTCTTCATTTATTAAACGATGTTACGTCCCCGCCCCATTTATACATTAGCCAGAAATGACTTTCCTTCATCTCATTGCAATGCATTACAATAATTAGGTCACTACCCCAGAGCTGTCACTCAAATATCATTTCCATATTCATCTCTGTATTCATGTGGATTTGTCATCATAAGCATTTCATCTTTTCATTCCGGTGGGGTGCCTGCTTATGAGGGGCAGGTTTCACTGTCTCGCAAACAAGCATGGCAGACAATCGTTGCTGATTGCCAGTGAAATTTTCACGATTACCTACTTTCAAAAGAGAACTTTCACGCAGGCATGGCTTCGCACTACTGAGTCACTGTGGACGGCTATGGTTTCTATTCCTTGTCTCACTCTATTAAAACAGCTATTCTTGACTGGGCTACCTGTGAGAATTGTCTGGGAAATGTAGGGCAGCGAGAGCGTAGATATTCAGTGGGGTCCGCGTGTCTCTGCAACTCAGCCGAGCTGAGTTTAAAAACAATGATCACTGTTTAACTTCAAATGCCAGTTCAGGAGGGTCGACGTGCTTCGTCTAACCCAACAGTGGTGGTCAGCAGCTGAGGGCCAGACACTTCTACGGTGCTGTTTATAGGTTTGTGAACCCTGTAGAATGTTCTAGATTTCTGCATAAATTTGACCTAAAATAGGAACCAAATCAAAGAAATGAAACAATGATATCACACGGTCTCATTTATTTATGGAGGAAGATGATCCAATGTTCCAGATCTGTGAGGGTAAACGTGTGTGAACCTTCGGGATCAGCAGATCATCTGAAGATGAGATTAGAGTCAGGTTTTCAATCCATGGGAGACAATCAGGTGTGAGTGGACGCTTTATTTAAAGAACTATCAATGTCTGATCTTCACAGCAGGATTCAGAATCATCTCTAAAGAGTTTGGACTCCACCGATCCACAGGCAGACTGTGTATAAATGAAGACCATTATTACCCTCCAGGAGTGCACCACCAACAACGATCAAGTCTGTTAGTCCAAGGGAACTTCTAAGTAACTAAAGGTCTTTCTGATGGTGTCTAATGTTAATGTTCACGAGTCCACCATCAGGAGAGCACTGATCAATGGTGAGCATGGCCGGTTTGTTAGGAGAACCTGCTGCTCTTCAAAGAGAACATTGCTGCCCGTCTGCAGTTTGATAAAGATCATACGGACAAACCAGAAGGCTACTGGAACACTGTTTTGAAGACAGATGAGACCAAAATAGATCTTTTTAGTTTACACAAGAAGCATCTGTCTGTGAGCTGAATCTCAAAAGAATGTGGGTCATGCAGAAAGACAACAACCCTACGAACACAAGTCACTCTCCAGTAGAAATGATGTGAAAAGACCTGAAGCAGCAGTTCATGGGAGGAAACCCACCAACATAACAGAGCTGAAGCTGGTTTGTTTGGAGGAATGGACTCAAATTAGTGCAGGACTGATCAACCGTTACGGAAACGTTTAGTTGCAGTTATTTATAAACCTACGCAGAAATTTCTGAAAGGTTCACACACTTTCAAGCACCACGGATGGACCCTGTTGCTCCCAGGTGCAAGGATTCAATCATTTCGAAGACTTCTTCAGGCTCACCTGAAGAAGCACCTCTGAACCTTTTGCTTCTAATAGGTTCTTGTGTCTCTCGCAGTCGCGGAGGGAAAACGGCGGGGTGAGGCCGAATCCCAGCTGTAACACTCTGCTGAAGAAACACTCAGGGGTGTGTGTGAGATAAGGTCTTTTTCCCTGCACAGACTGTGCTCACACAAATCCGTTCCACCTCGTGGGCAGTGTGAAAGAGTGGTTACGCCTGGTAGAGGAAAGAAGACGCATTCACCACTATTACAGTGAGCTATCGCGCCCCACACCATCACTCCCAAAAACACACCTCCACAAATAAGGACAACACGCTGCCTGGACCCAGAGACGTATTAAACACATGCAGTTTAACCCCATTAGAACTCTCTGAGGGTCCACATTAAACAGCTGGGCCTTTCTGCGGACCCTCGTGGGACTCTCCATATAGGAAGCTGAGTTATGAAATGCATATTACATGACTTGCCTGCCCAGCAGACTGGCCATATTACAGCGGAGCAGACTGTGCTCAATCTGGACGTCAGGCGTTCACACGTGGAATATTAGAAGACGGATGTTCACGTTAACACCTATGACATTGTGTGAATTATGTCCAATCGCGAAATCACACCTCGGCCTCGAATGGCACATACTTTTTTTGAGTAGAGCACACCTGTGATGTTCTGTTTACACATTAAAAGTGTAACAACACTTGTGAGACATTGTGACACACACTGATCAACCATAATGACCCCCACCTTCTGTCTACATTCATTAATTTTAATGTGAAGATACCCTGATCTTTAAAGGTCAGGACCCCACAGGACCACCACACAGCAGGTATTATGTGAGTGGTGGATCAGCACTGCGGTGACACTGACGTGGTGGTGGTGTGTTAGTGTGGATCAGACACAGCAGTGCTGCTGGAGTGTTTAAACCCCTCAGTGTCACTGCTGGACCGAGAACAGTCCACCAACCAGCGTCCTGTGAGCACTGATGAAGGACTAGAGGACGACCAACACAAACTGTGCAGAAACAGATGAGCTTCTGTCTCTGACTTTACATCTACAAGGTGGAGACACTCGGTAGGAGGAGTCTGATAGAGTGGACAGAGTGGACACAGTGTTTTAAACACTCCAGCAGCACCGCTGTGTCCGATCCACTCGTACCAGCAACACACACTAACACACCGCCACCATGCCAGTGTGACTGCAGTGCTGAGAACGACCCACCACCCACATCATATCTGCTCTGTGGTGGTCCTGTGGGGTCCTGATCATTGAAGATCAGGGTGAAAGGAGTGAGAATAAAGTCTGCAGAGAAACAGATGAACTACAGTCTGGAATTATAGAACCACAAAGAGCTCCTGTGTGATCAGAGAGCTGATAAGATGGACAGAGAGTAAAACAGGGACAGGATGTTATGGGATTTCGATCAGTGTATGTGACAAAGACCCTTTCAAGCATGTTCCTTAAAGCACTTTGTCCTTCAATTCAACTCGTGGAGCTTTTAAGTGACATAATGAACCTTCTGGATGAAACATGGGACCGAGTGTGACTGTGTGAATATGTGACCTTTTTACAGAATGCTAGTGTTGCTTGAAACAAATCCAGCTCATTTTAAAAGTCTATTTTTGTTTCTAAAGGTCTGTTGAACACATTTAACCACTGAAAATGCAAGCTAAACACCATTGGTCAAAATAGCTGCACCCAGGGCTGACGGGGATTGCAGTGCTGGTATTGAAGGAAGATGAAGGTGATCAGGATCAATAACTGATGATAAGTTTAGTCTGATCTGATCAATATTTATTGATCTACTCATACAGAAGTGGTGTCTTCAGGACGGCGCTGGTTTAACGAACACGCCAGACGTTCCTGGTACGGAGGTGTAGAGGTTCCTAATGAAACCGTGATGATCCGTCCTATCCCAGCTTGGAATGTTCTCCCTCAGTTCTGCAGATGGTGTGGTAGGGGTGGAGTGTTGATAGAGCGCCCAATAGCGTCCCACACATTTTCAATCAGGGACAGGTCTGAGATGAGACCGACTCACGGCGAAGTATCTGTAAGTTTTCAAGACGCAGATCCTGAGATGGCAGCAGTGTGTGACCCAGTGTCAGTCTCTGTTGGAATAGAGCACCGGAGTGCAGTGTTCAGAAGGTAGAACCACTGGTTTCCAGAACCCTACAACGTAACATTGGTCTGTTAAAGTGTCTGTACTGAAGACCAAAGGTGATGTGGCTTCGTATGAAATTGCATTCTAAACCATCACACCAGACCTTCTGGACGTGTGATATGTAACCAGAAATGGCTGATCTTGGAGCTGACCACGATGCCTCCCAAGAAACTGTACTGACCCATCCATGGCAGCGTGGACATATACACTGCTGAATAAAGCAGTGAGAACACACACCCAAACTGGCAAGCAGCCACCTCAGCGTCTGGAGAGCAAGACACAGTGCTAAAGGCACCTCACGTATAGATGCCAGTCCTGGGGATTGGATCATCAACCTTCTGGTCCCAAGCCTGCTCCTGTAACCTTTGGGCCACGGCTATCATTAAATGAGCCGACGACCTGACACGATTGAAAAATGTGCATGTCGCCGGGAGATGTTGTGCTGTGCTGTATATAGAGCACACGAGTTCAGAGGTGGAACCAGGAATGGAAACAAAGAGTCTGAAAGTGTGAGATGTTATGTTCACATATGCTGTCTTATGGACTTCTTTTTTACAGGCTTCACCCCATCATGCGCTACCTTCTGACTGTCTTCATCAATATTGTTTTTGTGTGTGTGTGTGTGTGTGTGTGTGTGTGTGTGTGTGTGTGTGTGTGTGTGTGTGTAGGTTGTACCATGCTCAGCTCTTTTGAAGGGAAATACATGCCCTCAGGAATAGATTTATTATGGATTAAAACTTACACAGGCACTTTATCCAGACCTGGGCAGCTGCACCCAGAAGGAATCAACTGACAGGAATGCTAGTTGGGTTTGGAAGATCGTGAGATCTTATATAGAAGGCCGCCCCTGTTGCATGTGCCTTTCTCCATTCTGACTTGTGCTGTGTTGGTAGCATTCTTTGTAAGTGAAGCATGCCTTGAAAAGAGTTTGTTTGAAAGCAGTTTCACTAAGAGTTCAAGAGGGGAAGGCACTGCAGGGCTCTTGGAAGCTGTGGGGTGGTCTTATTGAGGTATCGAACACCAAACTGCTGGGCAGATAATATCATAAACACATCGTTGGTGGTAGTGGTGACACGAAGGATCTGGGAGACCCAAAGAAACCACAGGAGGAGAACTGATGGATTGTCCCGCCATGTGAGCAGCTCCACCCACGACTGTGAACTTTGAGGAATGGCGTCCTCCTTCATCCTGTTAGTGCAGCAATTACTGGCAGATTGTGCTGCACAATGCAGACTGATATGCATGCAGACCGTTACACACTCCTGTTGCCCCCATTCCAGCAGGACAACGCTTGTCCTGCAGTCTCGCCTTGAAGACACAGACATTACGCCTGCGGGTCGGGTCTCATCTCCAGTCCGTCCTCCTTGATTGAAAATGTGGACGCTATTGGACGCTCTATCAACACTCCACCCCTACCACAACATCTGCAGAACTGAGGAGAAATATCTAGCTGCATGGGGATGGATCATCACAGAGTCTGGTTAGAACCCTCATAACTCCATGCAGAGACGTTCATGGTCAAGCAAACCCACTGCATTGAGAGACACACCACTTCTGTATGAGATCAATAAATATTGATCAGGATCAGACCATGTTATCATCAGTTATTGATCCTGATCACCTCATCTTCCCTTCCTGCAACAGCTTTGGTTGTAAAGGTTCTTTTATACCAGATGAATTCATTGGTTCCAAGTCTGTGTGCAGTAGAACCTTTTAGTCTGTGCGTGTGAACTTGTGTTTATGCGTGTATGCACATCCACGTGCTTCTGCATTCTGTGTGTGTGTGTGTGTGTGTGTGTGTGTGTGTGTGTGTGTGTGGGTCTCCCTCTGCACACGCGCGCGCGCCCATTCCGCTCACGTCCCGTCCCGCTCCGACAGAGCGCGCCTCCCCGAGCCCCTCATCCTCACACACACACACACACACACACACACACACACACACACACACACACACACACACACACCGCAGTGGAATGTGGCGGGGATTCCTGCGCGCGCGGCTCAGGTGAGTACAGCGGCTCTCTCTCTCTGTAACGGCTCTCGCGTGCACGGAGCAGCTGGACTCTGCAGTGTCCGGCCACTTCCCCGAAGGACGGGCGACCACCGGCCGGTCCGGCAGGACTCCGGAGCCGGACCCTGTCGCGGCGCAGCGGCCAGATGTGCAGGTGCAGTCTCCAGATGTTGGAAGGGGGGGGGGGGGGGGGGCGCCGGGGGCTGCTCTGATGCAGGGATGAGTGAGTCGGCTGTTACGGCAGTGTTACGGGATGATCCCGTTACAGCGCGCGCTCTGCGCTCAGGGGCTCTTTGATCTGCAAAACTGAGGCACTTCATCCTCTACTCACATCTATAAAAGTACCATCATCACTTCAATACTACCATCAGCACCATCATCACCATCATCACTAACCCCATCATCATCATCATCATCATCATCATCAACACCATCATCATCAGCACCATCAACCCCATCATCATCATCATCATCACCATCAGCCTCATCAACACTAACACCATCATCACCATCAGCACCATTATCATCATCCTCTTCCTCCTCATCATCATCACCATCATCACCACCAACACCATCAACATTATCACCCTCATCACCATCAACATCATCATAAGAGAATGTATCTATTTTTTTTTTCAATTCCAGTTTGAGTGTTGTTTCCTGTTGTGACCCTGTTATGAAGAGAAATGAGCGTAATATGAAAGAGTGAGAGAGAGCGAGAGAGAGAGAGAGAGAGAGAGAGAGAGAGAGAGAGGGAGGGATGGTCGAGTTAAGTGGTTAGAGATGTGCTATAGACACATTAGCTACAGTAACAGAGACACACTGTACACCAATCAGTCATAACAGCAGCATTTTGTGGTTCTATAATTCAGACTGTAGTTCATCTGTTTCTCTGATACTTTATTCTCCTCCTTTCAGCCTGATCTTCAATGATCAGGACCCCACAGGACCACCACAGAGCAGATATTATGTGGGTGGTGGGTCATTCTCAGCACAAACTGTGCAGAAGCAGATGAGGTTCTGTGTCTGACTTTACATCTCCAAGGTGGAGACACTCGATAATAGCTGCTCTGTGGTGGTCCTGTGGACCAATGACATTTGGCTGCTTTAAGTTGCACTCATTGTTGACACAGACATGCAAATGCACACACTGCTTGTCTAGTCCCTGTAGTACCCTCTGAAGTATTGTCAAAGAATAACCTTTTTTGCACCATGCCATTGGTCCTAATGCCAGTTGGGGGATATATTGCTACAAAGTGGTGGAGTTTCGCTCAACAGTACTTCAGTCTTGCGATGCCAGTTTCGGGATTTGAACCGGCAACTATCCGGTCACAAGGCCACGGCTGCCCCAGGAACAATACCTTCAAAGCTTTATCAAAACACTTGGACACTGGCCAATGTAAGGGCAGCGATCCATTAGGTGATGCAAACTGGACAGTGACATGAGTAAAACAACTTGAGAACGGTTTTGGAACCCTATGGAGATGCTGTGACCTGACGAGGGCTGTGCACAAAAGACATCCTCGAAGTGTTGATGAACTCAAACATCTCAACATTGCATCTTATTAGCAGCCAAAGGACACATTTGCTGCTGAAGTGAATCTACAGCTTATTAAATCACTTACTTTTTCTAGCCTGCACTGAGTATCTTTACTCGATGTGCTCAATAAAAAGGCATGAACAGCACAACGGTATGTTATTAGTTCAGTTAGATGGGGTTTGATTAGCGTTAACTGTGAAAGATGAGACTGTCCCAGGTAGGGTTCACTTACTTTTCCACCTTTTTCTGTAACTGTGCACTGATCAGCCACAGCATCGGCACCACTGACAGGTGGAAACATCATCTACAGTGGCGTCTGTCATGTGGTGGATATATTAGCCAGCAAGTGAACAGTGAGGTGATGGAACATGCAGGAATCTGAGACACTTTGCCGAGAACCAAATTGTGATGTTCTAGACGAGTGGGTCGGAAACATCAAGCAGGTCTTACCTACCAAATGTGCTCCAGGAAAAGGCAGGATCATGGACATCTAGGACATCTAGGATGCTCATCGAGGTCCCACCTTAGAACTTACAGGACTTAAAGGATCCGTTGTAACGTTAGATACAACAGGACACCTTCAGAGATCTTGTGGAGTCCATGCCTCAGACGGTCAGATCTGTTGTGGCAGCACAAGGGGGGGGCTAGTCAGTCTTAGACAGGTGGTACTAATGTTATGGCTTATCCGTGAATATAGACTGTATGCACTGGCTTGTTTTAATGAGTGCAATTCGATTTGGTGAGTAAGGGTGTACAGGAACGAGAGGGAAGAATGGAAAGATGAGGCAGAATGATGGATGGAGAGAAGGAGATATAAACATTTCCCTCCAGCGATTTCGCAACTCAGCATGCACCTGTACCTCCCACTCCTCTCCTCCTTCTTTCCTCCCCAGCGTCTACCGTTATTGACATTGATCAATCTTGTTTTTGCTTCTGTGGACTTTTTCTCTCTCAGCTCGTGCTCCCTCGTTCTCTCTATTCATTCTTCCGTTAGCTGTCGGTGTATCCCTACACTCTTCTATGTGTGTGTGTGTGTGTTGACACTGTATATCCAGAAGTTTGTAGATGCCATCATCCACCGTTTCTTCTCAAATCAGGCAAATTCATACGGGGGTTTTATCCCCATTGCTGCAGTAACTTCTCAGAAGCTACTGTAGATGTTGGACCATTACCTTTATACCCCTGTAGCTGATGCTGGGCTTTGAACCTTGGATTTTTATGGGCAGAGCTTTTCTATGAAGGTAAAGCTGTATATGTGCAGCTGGGATCACAATACCGAAGTTGATTTGACAAATTAAACATAGTCAAAAGAAGAGTGTGGGATTGCAGTGTGGGAAGGTGATGGTCTTCATCCGCACCAGGACACCAGGCCTTCTGGACACGTTACGTATGACAACAAACTGTTGATCTTGGCTCTGACCACGGTGCCTCCACACACAGATTCACTGGGGGGACTCGTCACTGACGATGACCTGCTGCCATTAACAATCTGGAACGACACCAACGGTTCTCCTGCTCTGTGGTTTGTGTAGGTCTCCCAGATCCTTCAGTCACATCAGCTGGCCACCGCATAGTATCAGTGTCTTCAAGACGAGATCTTGAGACGGCAGCAGTATGTGGACGAACGTCGTCCTGTTGGAATAGAGCACCGGAGTGTGTGTTCAGAAAAGGTAGAACCACTGGTTGCAGGACCTCCTTAACATGATGTTGGTCTGTCAAAGTGTCTGTAATGAAGATCAGAGGTGATCTGGCTTCATATGAAATTGCACCCACACCATCACACCAGGCCTTGACACCTGGACACGTGACAACTGACCAACAAACGTAGGGTTCGTCCCTGAAGATGACCCATCGCCATGCTGAGTGACTCCATGACTTCTGGAGTCACTATTGACTGTAATATTGACTGTAGGTTCTGGACATCTACTCTGTTAGAGATTGCTAGGTCTGTGGGCTTTGGGCTGCTCTTTAATAAAGCATGACCCAAGCACCAAATGTCCATCCCACGTTGTCACTCACCAGTGACCTGTTTTCATCAGCGCAGTACCAGCAGCACCAGCAGCACCACCTTCTCAGCTTCATCACGCTTCCAGCAAACTTGAGTCTTTCTTCCTGGGGTTAATGTCACAGCTGTGTTAAAAAGGCAAAATCTGAGCACTTTGTGCATATGCACACACACACACACACACACACACACGCATGCACACACACGCGGTCTTTCTTTTTTACATTTTCGACCGTGCACTTAAACCCGCAGACCAGTTGCCATAGTAACAGCCATCATAGAAATGGGATCAGCCCCCAGTCAAACTTATTTATTTATTTATTTGTCTAGAGGGTTATTTTGGCATGGGCTGCTGTGATTTCCAGCCAACGTGTTCATTCAGTTCCAGATGATTTTCCACTGTCAGGAGAGCAACTGTGATACCACGTAACTTTCATGTGATCAAATCCCGAACCTGTTTCTAACGAAGTGGCTCTGCAGGTTCACTGGTCGGTGTTGTTTTATGTAAACCTACAGTATAAATCTCTCTCGGACAAACCGTCTTATGCAACGGTAATCTATTTTCATAGGGTTATCTGTCACAGGGTTACACACACTATCAACCATGTCACGATGATGACCACGTCTCCTTGTCTCTACACTCACTATCTTTGGTATCAGCTCCTCTCATCATACAGAAACACATACCGTGGTTAGGACCCCACGGGATCAGGACACAGCAAGTATTACGTGGGTGGTAGGTCATGCACATGGTGGAGGTGTGTTAGTAGTGTTCGTTGTGCTGCTGGAGTGTTTAACCCCTGTGTCCACTCACTGTCCACTCTATTAGACACTCCTACCGAGTGTCTCCACCTCGTAGATGTAAAGTCAGAGACAGAAGCTCATCTGTTTCTGCACAGTTTGTGTTGGTCGTCCTCTAGTCCTTCATCAGTGCTCACAGGACGGTTCTCTGGAACGATGGAAATCCATCCAGTACTCCAGTTGGAGATGAGTTGGGGAGTTGGGGATGAGGTGATCTCAGTAACTCTTGCTCTTGTCCCTTAATGTGATCAAATCCTCACAGCAAGGCTCCAGATCCTAGTAGAAAATCATCCCCGGACAGTAGTGACAGTTATTCCCCCAAAAGCAGGATAAACTCTTTTTAATATCCTTGATTTCAGAAGAAACAGCGAATGGGCAGGTGTCCCAATACTTTTGTCCTTATAGTGTATCAAAGGTAATCAGATGGGGTGTCCAGTGAGGTTTGGGCACCACTGAACACGAATTATTGTCATGCTTTGGTCTTCTTAAAAACGGCTCACATGAACTGTACAGTCTTTATCATCTCATTGCTGACAATCGATATCTCATTACATCAAACAGAATGACTCTTACTTAACATTCTGCAGTTCCACTCAGATAATGTGTGTGTGTGTGTGTGTGTGTGTGTGTGTGTGTGTGTGTGTGTGTGTGTGTGTGTGTGTGTGTGTGTGTGTGTGTGTGTGTGCATAAAAGCAGTGCACACATAAATTGGCAAATGACCTCTTTCCAGACATGCAAAAAAAAAATTAGAAATTAAAATAAATAATTAAATAAATAAATAAATAAATAAATAAAATGATTGGACATCATGAAAAATGCAACTCTGACATTTGACTGCAGATGGTTGATGCTTTTGTTCTGTGCCGTTCTTCAAAACCATACACACATGTTTCGATTCTCGCAGACAGCATTCACAGACGTTGTCAAACTGTGAAAGGGTTCAATTCTTCATTCATGCATTCATTGTCAAAAAAAACCTGTTGCCTGAAAGCATCTTGCTGATGTGCAGGTTTGACCCTGTGAGACATGCAAATGATTCAAGCAAGGACGGCCTTAAAGCTGTACCTGACTGACTACATAAGGTCGCCCCTTGCGCCTGCTTTCCGTTGTGACTCGTGCTGTTGTGTTGGTAGCATCCTTTGTAAGTGCAGTTTGCCTCAGAGAGGTTTGAGAGAGGTTGCATCGTAGGGTTCCAGGAAGTGGCGACTCATTGGACTCCAGTCCATAGCATACCGTTGGTGGCAGTCGATAGATGAAGGTATGCACCAGCAACATGAAGGACGTGGGACACTGACATGAAACAAAAGCTACGATTGCAGACATTCAGTGAGCAGCGATTCCCTCCACGAGTCGTCCTGTTCATGCAGCACCTTTGGCAGACGGCTGCACGATGCCGGACTACATGCATGCAGACCGTTACGATGACTGCCCTTAAAACCACGTCAACGTCACCAAAGACTGCGGTGGAGTCGGGTTATCTTCAGTGAGTGCTGCTTTTGACTTGATGGAGGCCCCCAATGAATAGTCTCCACACCTCTTCCCAATTGGACGCTCTATCAACACTCCACCCCGACTGGACAAATCTGCAGAACTGAGTAAGAACATTCAAGCTGCATGGGATGGATTATCGCAGGACACCATTAGGAACCTCTACACCTCCACGCAGAGACGTCTGGCGTGTTGCGTTAAACCCGACGTCGTGCTGAGAGACACCACTTCTGTTCACCTTTATCTTCTTTCCTTATTTTTGAGACTCAGTTTGCCACGGTGGTCGGTCCAGAACCACTACTGAAGCTCATGCAGAGATTGTCTTGGAGGGGAACGAAGGGTTTTTTAAATGTGTGAGAGATGCCACGTGTGGTGTGAGACCGTAATATCAGGGCTCTCAGTGTATGAGAGCGTCAGCCCTGATATTCAGAGCCTTCTTGGTCGTTTTCAATGCATGTTCTGTTCTCAGAGGATGATGCACTTACATCATACATATTCATTGGCCATTTCTCTGACTGGCTAATAAAACCCAGGACAAGGAGAATCGACCTGGCCTCCAGGCAGAGCGACTAAATGGAATGAAGGGTCCCATCTGTGAGGCCGAGCTTGCAAACATATTTCTTTTAATGGACACAGTTTTACACACAAACCCACAACCCACACAATGTCAGGAGGTCACTCTTGCATCATTTGCTGGTCCAGCAAACAACAGGCTTCATATACTTTAATTATATAATGTATAATGGAATATAATTGAACTAATATTCCATTCAAATGTTATCAAAATAGACATGTAAATATGTAAACGGAGACCACCTAATTGGTCTACTCTAATGAGCCCAGCAAATGCACAGATCAACCATAACATTATGACTACCGCCTTGTTTCTACACTTACTGTCCATTTTGTCATCTCCTCCATAATTCCAGACTGTAGTTCATCTGTTTCTCTGCAGACTTTATTCTCCTCCTTTCACCCTGATCTTCAATGATCAGGACCCCACAGGACCACCACAGAGCAGCTATGATGTGGGTGGTGGGTCGTTCTCAGCACTGCAGTCACACTGACGTGGTGGGGGTGTGTTAGTGTGTGTTGCTGGTACGAGTGGATCAGACACAGCAGTGCTGCTGGAGTGTTTAAACCCCTCAGGGTCACTGCTGGACAGAGAACAGTCCACCATCCAGCGTCCTGTGGGCAGCGTCCTGTGAGCACCGATGAAGGACTAGATGACGACCAACACAAACTGTACAGAAACAGATGAGCTTCTGTCTCTGACTTTACATCTACAAGGTGGAGACACTCGGTAGGAGTGTCTGATAGAGTGGACAGTGAGTGGACACAGCGTTTAAATACTCCAGCAGCACTGCTGCGTCTGATCCACTATGATAAAATGGACAATGAGTGGGTTTCTTTTGACTTAGGGTGTCCTGTGACTCTTGACTCTGTACCCTGTACATCACAGTTGGAACCTTTTGGAGCACGAAACACAAAAACGGTCCAGCTTCTCAGGATATGATGCCGTTAAATTACTTCGTTTATTTCACAAATTATTTTACAAAATCTAACTTTATAATTTATTTCACTAATTTTAATTTGTTCTCTCTTTTTCTCAGGCCTGTCAACCAGTAAAACCAGTCAACGCTCCAAGAGTGCTTGCATGAGTGGGCGGAGCATGACAGGTGGGTGGGGCTGGCAATGTGTCTGATGGTGCATGATGGTTTCCATGGAGACGGATGGCAGCATCACTGAGGGTCCTGGGCTCCCACTGCTACAGGCGAGCGATGGCGTGGGGGCAGGACTGCCTGAGCAGGACGGGGCATGGCTCGGCTTCCGGGCGACGGTGAGCGCAGTGCTGCTGCTGGAGTTGTTGTTGGGAGTGGGTGGAAACCTGACAGTGCTGGTCTTATACTGCGGCCACTGCAGCCTTCTGGAATCGGTCAGCCATGCCGTCACACTCAGTCTGCACACACTTGACCTGCTGCTCTGTCTCCTCTGTCTGCCTGTCACTGCCACGCTGCTCCTCCTGGGAGGGAGCTCCATCCCTCACCACACTCTGCTCTGCTGCCTCCATGAATCAGCAGCCACCTTCGCCAGCGTGGGAACAGCACTCAACCTGTTGCTCATCAGCCTGGACCGCTACGACATCAGTGTCCGGCCAGCCAATCGCCTCCTAACACCGCGAAGGGCAGCCTTTCTGCTAACTGGAGTGTGGGTGGTATCTCTAACTGTGCCCCTCCTACCATTTGTGGAGGCGGGGCTTGTGTCTGGGCTGACAGAGGGAGGGATTGTTCATTCTAACAGCACAGTGTTATGCTCAGAATGGGTTGGCACTCTGCAAGTTCATCTCCTGCTGCAGGTGCCCATGTTCCTGTGCTCTCTGTCCGTGATGCTGTTTACATACTCGCGGATCCTACAGGCCCTGCGCATTCGCATTGGACATCCACCCAGATCTCAGCGGGATGCACGCCGGCCTGCCCCGCGCCTCTGGCAGCGACGCAAAAGGTCAGTGAAGTCACCAGATCACACAACAAGGACTACACCCATCTCCCCTCCTCCTCTCTCCACTGGACCCCTTGTGGCCTCAGACACCATAACCACAGTGACCATGAACACGGAGACCAACACACCCTCCGTGAATACACCGCTGAGTCCGACCCCTACTATATCCATAGTGACCACGCCTTTGAGCCCTACCCCTACAATAAGCTTGTCCTTGGTATCAACACCCTTGAGTCCTAGTCGTTCGTTAAGCACCCTAACCACACCTCTGAACCCTAACCCAGATACCTCCACCATAAGCCCATCACTAAACTCTAACAGTCCAGCTACGGCCTCTCTGACCTCACCTCTTAACCCTAACCCAGCTATATCCATCACAGCTACACCTCTCAGCCCGAGCTCAGCTATAGCCACTATAACCTCTCCTCTTAGTCCCAACCCAACTGCGTCCACCACAGCCACACCTCTAAGTCCCACCCCCAACGCACCCCTTGCCACCACACCACAGAGTCCACCTCGTCCACATAACCCTCCGAGCGTCGGTGTGGGGGCCTCGGTATCAGCCATCCTGGCCCTGCGCCGGGCCGTGAGGCGTCACAGGGATCGACGGGAGCGCCAGAAGCGCGTCTTTCGCATGTCCGTCATCATCATCCTCTCTTTCCTGCTGTGCTGGGCACCTCTCTCCATTACACCCCTTCTCCTGCTGGCCATCGGACCATCTGACTGGCTGGAGCGCCTGAGGCTGTGCTTCCTGGTGCTCGCCTATTGGACGGTGGTGCTGCACCCACTGCTGTACGCGTTCACGCGCCAGAAACTGCGCAAAGTTCTGCACACACGTCTCCGCAGGCTGCGCACAAACAACACACACACGCTCATTCGGACCAATACCAGGAACCGGCGCAAACCCAGGGCAGACTGCAGCGACGCTACTGACCGCTGCCTAACAGGCCTAACAGAAGCCACCAGGGAGTGAGGCTGTGTGTGTGTGTGTGTGTGTGTGTGTGTGTGTGTGTGTGTGTGTGTGTATGAGAGCAATATGTGAGTGTAATAGAGGTACCTGACACACAGGAGCAAAAGGGAGAAATCATCTGATGTTGCATGTCAACAAACGTATCGTTCATCCAGTAAACAGTTCAATGAGAAGCGCACGTTCCAAAGCACACAAGTTAATCTCAGAGAAAACCACAGGGCACTGTCTAATTAACCGCGAACACGTAGATCAGATTTACTGTTGTGGTGCTAGAAACTGAGCGAGTGTGTCAGCGCATGAGTGTGTGTGTGTGTGTGTGTGTGTGTGTGTGTGTGTGCGGGATTGTGGGCAATAATTTCATAAACCAGGGTATGCATGGAGGAGCTTTCATGCAGATTAATTCTAATACTGACATTATACAATGTGGTTTGAAGCATTTATTCACATTATGTACAAACCTGCATTCATCCCGTCCTCGCCGTGTCCTTCTTACTGATAGAGTGCAATAGATTTACTTTGTTTATTTATGTACCTGATCAGGGATGTAAATAACATGATATATCATAATGAAATCTGTGGAACAGTAACTGCAACAAGGTCTAAATCTATTTATTTTATTTAGCGTGCCATGTGTGTGTGTATATAGTCGTGTCCTGAATGATTTCTATTCAGTTGTGGTCATTGTGCATTTTGCAATAGATGAGCAATAAGACCAAATTCTATAAATAAAGAGATATAGTCCCTCCTTTGTTGCTGTTGTTTTAACTCGTGTGTCTAATATGGATTACGTACGGCCGCGTGCACATGCGCGCTGACACACACTCGCATTGTGTTCATGAACAAGCTTGCATGGATAAACACTCCTACATAACAATGTTCATTAATACATGCAAATGTGGGGCCACGAAAAAAGGCCATTCGGATCCTAACGTTTGCTGATCCACTCGTGCACAAGGCGGTGCACGTTTTTCAGCTGTGATGCCAAACCGTTAATATCGTATACAGCGGCTGTGCGACTTATATCGGCGTATCAATTAGCTCAAATGAAGAATTCATAAAGTATGATTTTCATTTTTGCTCGTTTCCAACTGAATTAAATCCCAGTTTAAATGCCAAAGAAGCTTCCAGTGCATGTTTACTGCTCTGTCCACATGTGTACATGCTCCATCTGCATGCAGACTCTGACTGATCAGAGAGAGGGGGCGGGGCTGATGCTCAACCTGCACACAGACTCTGACTGATCAGAGAGAGGGGGTGGGGCTAATGACATCACCGACCCAGATATTGGGTTATAGATATAGAAGAAAATGAGAAAGGAAGAGCTGTTTGCTCTATCATTTTTGCTCAAATTTCAGAATAAAAGTCCAGAGAAGGGATAATACTGATACATGCATAAATAACAATACAGTCATGATATTACAATACAGTTACAGATATATCATCTTGTCATAACTTGCCACTAGTCTGAATGATTTAATTTTCTGTACCTGATTTTATTACAAGCAAACATTTCATAACTGATATCTTTTACTAGTAAAACACTGCATTACATCTCCAACTTAAGATTTTATTATAATAGTGCATTTTAGAAAACTGTAATATTGTGAAAAATATATATATTTTATATTTTTTGTTCATAATTTAATTTAAATAATTAACTGGAATATATTTTATACATATTACATTTAAAGTATGTCAAGCTTTTCATTATCATGTTTCAGTTTTGTTAGTGATTTGTAATTTAGTCAAACCTGCATTTAAATACTGTAATAATGTGAGATTCTGGATTTATGATTTATATTTATAAGCCAAACTGCTCAACAGTAATAAAAAAGTAGGAAATATTTTACTTCTCATGACTTAGAATTTGAACTAGAATTAGACAAACTTTATTGTCATTGAAATTTACAAAAGTGGAGCTAAATATTTATTTATCTACAAATAAATAACATTATATTAGACTGTAGCTCTCACGTGTGGTGTAACCAGCATTTGTACGTCATCGCTAGATTTCAGTGTGTTGCGCAAAATCACCTGGATATGAAGTAATCACACATATGTATACCAGCAAATAATTCACCATGTATTGCACAAGACGTCCCAGCTATGGAGAATCGACTTAGATGGAGTTCAGCACTCTCATGGCATGTGAAAAGAAGCTGTTTCACTTCAAAACCTCCTTCCAGAGGTCAGCTGTGAGGCCAGCCCATGGTAAGGATGGGAGGGGTCTCAGTTTATGTTCTGAGCTCTGGTCAGCCAGCAACTTGTCAGAATGTCCTACAGGAGAGGTGAAGTCCTGGTAGTCCACCCTGTGCATGGACATCCAGTCAGAGGTGGTGCAGGCTCCAGCCCAGATGGAGATGCATTTTGTTAGTTTCTATAGAAGGTGGTAAAGGTACTCATAGGCCCACAGTGATACACACACCAGGGGGCAGTGAGGACACTTGCTCAAGGACACTTCAGTCACGCCCTGCCAGATAAGGGGATTGAACCAGCAATGTTCAAGTCACAAGGTTGGTTCCTTAACCCCCAGGCCAGGGTGACATAATAAATATGCATATAAATATAAAATAATGGACATAAAGACTTTTTGTATGAAATTATAAAAACAAAGGAACATTTTCACAAATATTTAAAATTTCTTAGATGTTTTTTTTACCAGTAAAATCTGAAGTTATTTTTTCAGGTCACCTGCGCTGCTCAAAGTCGCCACATGGTGTCGCTGCCGCCCGTTTAAACACACTGCAGACACAGCGTTGACGTCACCAGAGCCGGATTTACATAAACAGATAAAGCGTTTGATCACAGTTTAAACATCAGACGAGTTCCGCTGAGATGAAAGGAGGAAATGATGGGACGTTGATGTGGTTTAAAGGCGGGGGAGTCTGATGGTCAACGCGCCGAAATAGCTCAGTTGGGAGAGCGTTAGACTGAAGATCTAAAGGTCCCTGGTTCGATCCCGGGTTTCGGCAGCAGAGGATCCAACTTTTCGTCTTTATTATTGAAATGCTTTGATCCACTTTTGACATGTTGTTCGATCCAAACAGTCTCACTAAAAACCAGAAACGCAGATATACGTTTTTAAAACCGTATGTCACTGCTGTCCAATGAAAACCACGTATCTCCATTTTTGTCCATTTTTAATTTTTGAGATGAACTGACCAATAGAAATGCTCTAAAAATGAGTCAGATAAACTCATTTTATATTAAAGTGAAGAGCATTTTGGCATTCTGCTGTAAAATAGCCATTTTGGAGATACGTGTTTTTCACATCACACAATAAAAGGCCTTCTTTCGGTTCACTTATCTTATATAATCAATAACAGAGGTGTTTATTATTTGGATCTAAAAAATAGAACTACATATGTTTATCCAGCATCTATCTGTTATTATTATGCTCAGGGGGCTTCAGACCCAGAGGAGCTGAGCAGAAATACCCACCACAGGAACTACATTTCCCACAATGCCCAAAGTGCGGGAAACTGGCAGAGGGGGACAGGTGTGTCCCTCCAAATAACACATACACAACAACAACAACAACAACAACAACAACAACAACAATAATGATTTTTTTTTATTATTATTATTTCAAAATTAAACAACATTTAAAAACATAATATGTTAATAATAATGATGATAAAATAATAATAATAAGGATTATTATTATTATTATTGTTATTATTATTATTATTATTATTATTATTATTATTATTATTATTATTATTATTTGTGGAAATAAACTTCCAACTAAATTGATTTGATTGCCGTTGCTGGTCGCCAGAGGGCGCCATTGAACAACAACCTGAGTGTGGGGCAGAGAAGTGTGGGACATACTGGACACTAAGACAGGGGTCAGCAGCCCTGCTCCTGCAGAACCTCAGCCAATCAGCATCTTCTGAGTCTCATTAGATTATCCTGGAATAAAGACGCCTGATTGGTTTGCAGTTTCCTTTCACTGGTTAGACTGGATGAGATCAATCCTTTACTGGGAGCTAAAGGCCTCCAGATTATTAATAAATAACTTTATTAATAAGCACCACTTCATTAGAAATGTAATAAAGCAAACTGAGCAGCTGTTTACTGTTTAGATGTGTATTTATTTTTATTCTCAGTATTTCAGAGTGAAGGATCTGGAGCACATGTTCATTGCATTTCCACACATTAACTATGAAAATCCAGATCCAGGCTTTTCTGAGGTCTCTTATGACACGTATTTTACACCACATGCATTTAAGGCTGTCTCTGATCCTCTTCTGTCTCAGGAGTCAGAGCTCTCTGTGTCCTTTTAGATCAGAAACTCTGGATTTGTTTACAGGCCTGTGTGGCCTGGACCAAGATGATGGACGTGTTGCAGCAATGGGCCATCTATGGGTCTTCTACATCTATGGATGCATCAATCTACGAGAAGGTCTTTGGTGTGTGCAGTGGGAGACGGTCTTTGGTGTGTGCAGTGGGAGAAGGTCTTTGGTGTGTGCAGTGGGAGACAGTCTTTGGTGTGTGTGATAGGAGACGGTCTTTGGTGTGTGGTGGGAAATGGTTTTGGTGGGTGTGGTGGAAGACAGTCTTTGTGGGTGCGGCGGGAGACAGTCTTTGGTGTGTGTGATAGGAGACGGTCTTTGGTGTTTGGTGGGAAACGGTCTTTGGTGTGTGTGCGGTGGGAAACAGTCTTTGGTGGGTGTGGTGGGAAATGGTCTTTGGTGGATGCGGTGGGAAAGTCTTTTGTGGG
The DNA here is from genome assembly GCA_034509495.1 of Acestrorhynchus altus. NCBI lineage: Eukaryota > Metazoa > Chordata > Actinopteri > Characiformes > Acestrorhynchidae > Acestrorhynchus > Acestrorhynchus altus. The sequence continues at coordinate 2,070,938 of CM067504.1, read as the reverse complement.
TGAGGTGGGAGACAGTCTTTGGTGACTGCGGTACAAGACGGTCTTTGGTGGGTGCGGTGGGAGACAGTCTTTGGTGTGTGTCATAGGAGACGGTCTTTGGTGTGTGATAGGAGACGGTCTTTGGTGTGTGTGGTGGGAAACGGTCTTTGGTGTGTGTGTGGTGGGAAACAGTCTTTGGTGGGTGTGGTGGGAAAGTCTTTTGTGGGTGAGGTGGGAGACAGTCTTTGGTGACTGCGGTACAAGACGGTCTTTGGTGTGTGATAGGAGACGGTCTTTGGTGTGTGTGGTGGGAAACGGTCTTTGGTGTGTGTGGTGGGAAACGGTCTTTGGTGTGTGTGGTGGGAAACGGTCTTTGGTGGATGTGGTGGGAGATGGTCTTTGGTGGGTGTGATAGGAGACAGTCTTTGGTGTGTGGTGGGAGACGGTTTTGGTGGGTGTGGTAGGAGAAGGTTTTGGTGAGTGCGGTAGGAGATGGTTTGGTGTGTGTGGTAGGAGATGGTTTGGTGGGTGAGGTAGGAGATGGTTTGGTGGGTGTGGTAGGAGATGGTTTTGGTGGCCCAGCCCCGTCTTTTACATCACGTGAAACACACCTATACAGTGTGGCTCTCCTGAACTAGGACTGAAGAAGACTCAGTAAGTGTCTCACCGTCTATACAGTCTTTAGACACAATGATGTGTCTGAATTTAGCTGATGCTGCAGCCTGAGGTAGTGATCCTCAAGGTAAGTATTAGAGTAGACCACAAATCCTCATAAGCTGCCTGCTGCCTCGACAGTGTTCACCGTGGTTAAATAAAGAGCTGTGGTCACCAAAACGTGCTAACTTGGTTTCGTTGTATTGCCTGCGCTCTGTATCTACACAACACTGACGTTCAAACATATTGCATCCTGTAGAATCCAACCAACCATCCAACATGCGGAGTGACCCAACAACCACGATTGTGGTCCTTCAACAAGCAGGGATGCCGTTCCGTTCGTCATCCTGTTAGAGCAGCACCATTGGCAAGACGGCGCCGTGACGCAGGACTACATGTACGCAGACCGTAACGTTAAAGAACATTTAAGGAGGATTAAAGCTCCCCTTAAACTGACCAGACAACATGTAAACGTGAGACCCGTTTGGGTAGTCCAAATGAGTACCAGAATATTTTGTCCTACAGGGACCCTGATGGGACCTGGATGGCGTAATGATGGACCCCATTTGGGTTGCACATTGCACATGGTAATGATATGCCTCATATCAGTACACATGCACACCCAGTCCCACTCAGAGCCCATGCCCACCTGGAACCCACTTAGCCCAGTTTGCAAAGCGTACTGGACGATCCACCAACCAGACATGTCCAGCCGACAGCGTCCTGTGGGCACTGACGAAGGACTAGAGGATGACCAACACAAACTGTGCAGAAACAGATGAGCTTCTGTCTCTGACTTTACATCTACAAGGTGGAGACACTCGGTAGGAGTGTCTAATAGAGTGGACAGTGAGTGGACACAGTGTTTAACTACAGACTGTGTCTTCGGTGTGGTAAGAGGAGCGGATATAATGGAGAGTGAGTGAAGAAACAGGGATCTAAATGTAAAAATATACATGTATTAAAATTAATGCGCGTGTGAAAAGCAGGAGGAGTGTAAGTGTGTATGGTTTAAGTAATTTGCACGTTAGAAGTGAGTGATTTCTGTGCGTGAATTCATTTTGCGTTCTATTATTCTTCATATTCTAGCTTTATAATGGCGGTTCCTTTTCGTAATCCTCTTTAGAAGCTTGAACTTTAGATTATCCCTGTAGCCGTGTGCATGTTCATTTGTAAGATTTAACCTTCATTCATTCATTTCTCTCTCTCTCTCTCTCTCTCTCTCTCTCTCTCTCACACACACACACACACACACACACACACACACACACACACACACACACACACACTTCTGCCCAGTTACTGGGGTATTTGTTAATGGTTACTCCAGTCCAGTAGTGATTTCTGTGTGAAGCTGGGAGAGGAGGAGACCTCTGATCTGTGTGTTAATGACCACACAGGAGAGACGTATAATCTGTGTTAGTGAGTCAGTTTACGTTTGGCGGTGCTCCTGCAGCGTGTCCAAGCAAGCCATAATCAGACATGTGATCTGTCCTGGAGTATTACATAACGGAACCTACCCAGCTGTTAAAACTACAAAATCGCGAACGTGCCGTAAAACCCTGCTCTGCCCACTTTCCCCTGCTGTAAGTCTCCTCCGTGCTCCTCACTCTGCGAGGGTTATGACTGCATTTACGGCCTTGTTTCAATGAAATTAACCATCAGTTCCTGCAGATTTGGTGGTATGGGTGGCATTATGGGTATACCTGTTTGCCCAGCCCCTGCCACCAACCTCCCACCCTGCTATGATAATGTCCACACGACCAGTGTGGTGTGCAGTATGTCGATATAACCATCCCACTTCCCAGAACCCTTCCAGCTGCAGGAATTGCTTTCAAACTGGTAACTGCTTTCAAAATGATGCTACCAACACAACAGCACAAGTCAAAGGCGTCTGTCAGCCATTGCATCAGAGCTGGGAACCTGGTGCTGTCCTCAAGTGCGTTGGCTGTCCCATAAGGATGCAAATGGCAGTTCAAAAAGAGGTTTCATATGTATGGACGAAGCATGTGCTTGTCTTCTCCCCCCAGTGTCGGGAGCATTACATGTATTCCCTTCTCAGGACTTTTATTCTGAATTTTGTCATCAGCCCCGCCCCCTCTCTCTGATCAGTCAGAGTCTGTATGCAGGTTGAGCATCAGCCCCGCCCCCTCTCTCTGATCAGTCAGAGTCTGTATGCAGGTTGAGCATCAGCCCCGCCCCCTCTCTCTGATCAGTCAGAGTCTGTATGCAGATTGAGCATCAGTCCCGCCCCCTCTCTCTGATCAGCCAGAGTCTGTATGGAGGTTGAGCATCAGCCCCACCCCCTCTGTCTGATCAGTCAGAGTCTGTATGCGGGTTGAGCGTCAGCCCCGCCCCCTCTCTCTGATCAGTCAGAGTCTGTATGCAGGTTGAGCATGTTTACGTGGACAGAGCAGTAAACATGCACTGGAAGGTCCTTTCAGATGAAGACGAGTGGATTACGATGGGCTCATAGTGCCATGGTCACATAGGGAAAGTCGGGTAGCGTGTCTGTAGGTTACTCTGATCCTGGGTTATGGAGCCTAGAAAACAGTGATGTGACGGCTGCATGTGCTCACATTGCAACGACGAGGTTGAAGTGATGTTTACTGGGCAGCTCTGTTGGGAATCATTTGCAGCAAAGTGAACCATTAAACACTGTTAACAGGTAACAACCTTTAAGACACAAACCCACGGATCTACACGTGCCTTTTGAAAACAGACCCTACATTTTTACACAGAGAAAGGCCTGTCAGTGTGACAGCATCAGCATTCAGTATGTATCACTTCTGGAAAGAGCGGAGAACATACTCCATTCCAAGGAGTGCATGTTACCTTATTCAGTGCTCAGGATTCCTGGAGGAGCCAGAGCTCTGTGTGCTTTAGTTTTGACACGCGCATGTGTGTGTGTGTGTGTGTGTGTGTGTGTGTGTGAGATAGAGAGAGAGAGAGAGTTACTCCCTCTCTTTCTGTCACTATGTATTAGGAAATGTGCCACAGTGTAATGTTCCCTCTTCACTTCATGGGGCTGTAGACTAGTGTGGATACAAAATGAGGCATGGATGGTCCTGGAGGCATACTGGTTTATGCCCACCGATGTTGCAACTGGGCTTGTAGATCCTCCACTCTCATAGGTTGGTAGATCCTTCACTCTCTTTGTGTGGAGGAGCAGTATATGGCTGAAAAATGCCAGTTGGATGCCCTGTGAGAGGGTACACGTGTCCACAGGTTGTCCTGCACACATCGCTGAGCTGTTAGTTTCCTTCATACCACTTCTAGGGGTGAATGACTGTCATATGCAATCAAATCAAACCAAGATTTACTGTCACGTCACGTTACGGTGTAAGGGTGAGCAAAATAACGTAGATGCATTGGCTCCCCAGATCATCACACCAGCAGTTGGGGCTCCACAGAAAAGGCAGGGTTGAAGCACTCACCACAACACCTCCATGATCATCTCTGACTATCATCAGATCTCAAACAAATCCTGGATTCGGCACTAAAGACGATATAGTTTCAGTAGTAATCCAGGTTCCTCGTTCAGGGGTCACCAACCCTGCTTCTGGAGATCCTCCCCACCTGATCCAACTAATTACTGCCTTCATAAGTTCTTGATTGGCTGAACGGGATGTGTAAGATTTGGGTTGGAGTTGAAACCTGCAGAAAGATAGCTCTCCAAGGGGTTGGTGACCCCTGTCCTTGATGGGGGTTTGATTGGACGAAATGACCATCTCTCAAAATCTGTCAACTGTGCAGAATGTCTTGGAGTGTGTTGTAGTGGCACGTCTAGCAGTCAAAGATCTGAAATGGCAAGAACATGGTGAGGACCAGTGATTCCAGGGATGTACAGCAGTTCGGTCTTGCTGGGTTTGAGTTTCAGGTGATGGGCTGCCATCCGTGATGAGACGTCAGCAAGGCAGGCTGAGATGTGAGATGAAACCTGGGTGTCAGAAGGTGGGGAAGAAAGGATAAGTAGAGTGTCATCAGCATAGCAGTGGTAAGAAAACCAGTGAGAGGATCTTACGTCAGTGTAGAGGGAGAAGAGAAGAGGACCAAGCACTGAGCTTTGTGGAACACCAGTGGAGGGTCTGCATGGAGCAGATGTTACCTTACCATGTTACTTGGTAAGAACACTCCTAGTGGTATGATGCGAAGCATTGCCACGCAGAGCCGATAGGAGGACTAATCGGAGGATCATGTGGTCTACCGTGTACCAGCGAGTGTGTGTTCCGAGTGTGATGCTGTTTACCTGGTGGTTTTCTGGAAGAGTTGCTGATGCTATGCTGTTCCAGACATAGACAAATACATCATACTCAACAATGTGTAAACACACACTCACACATATAGACCCAGTACATAAACAGTCATTTCTTCACAATTGCCTGGTCATGTGTGACCTACATTTACATTGTTTATGTTGATGTTCTAGTTTCCTTCTAGTGCTAAAAAAGGCAAATAATACACGCACACTTAAACATAGAGTACGAAATCATAGAGAACCGTACAATGTACGTACAGGTTAATTAGTATGCGAGTGGCTGTACTGCTGATTGCAGTCAGAAATACACACAGTGGTGCTGAAAATTAGACCATCTAGATCCAAATGAAACAAATGAGCTCAGAAGAAGAGCTGTTGATGCTCATCAGGCTGGCAAAGGTTACAGAAGCATCTCTAAAGAGTTTGGACTCCACCGATCCACAGTCAGACAGACTGTGTACAAATGGAGGACATTCAAGACCATCATCACCCTCCCCAGGAGTGCTCCACCAGCGAAGTTCACACCAAGAGCAAGGAGTGGAATATTTGGCGAGCTCACAAAGGAACCCAACAGAACTTCTAAAAAACTAAAGGTCTTTCTCACATTGGCTAATGTTCATGAGTCCACCATCAGGAGAACACCGAACGGCCTTTGAAATATAGACTGCTTTGAACCTAGGTGTTGGCAATGACTTCTGACAGTTCTCTGGACAGCAAAGAAGACTCTCTTAAGCTCTCTTATTTTGGACACATTAGGAGAAGAACCGATTCACTGGAGAAGATCGTCATGTTTGGAACTGTTGAAGGTGATGGATGATGGATGGATGCAATTCAAGGAATAATGAACCAACCATTCAGATGCCTGAAGACCCAAACCGAAGACAGGACTTTCTGGGAGAAGACTATTCAGAAGATCACCAAGAATTGGAATTGACTATAATAAAATAATAATAGTAACAATAATAAAATAATGTGATCTCTGGTGTGTGTGTGTGTGTGTGTGTGTGTGTGTGTGTGTGTGTGTGTGTGTGTAATAGTACAATAATAAATAAATAAATAAATAAATAAAAACAGGCAAAAATATGCAAAAAAGGAGCTGAGCTGAATCTCAAGAGAATGTGGGTCATGCAGCAAGACAATGACCCTCAGCACAGAAGTTACTGTTTTCAAATGGTCCTTTTGTCCAAAAAGGTCAGATGACTGGTTGCAGGGTCTCACTAACAGAATGTGGGGATTCAAAGTGCCTAGAAGAACGTTGATCTGGCCTCATATAGAATGACTCGTCCACCAGGATGAAAGTGACTCCAGTCTGGTAGGACACCATTACAGTCAATTGATTTTGTTTTGACTCAATATTCCAAAAAGGGCTCCTGTGGGTTACAAAAGTGCTTCAAAAGGTTCTTTGATCGATGCCACAGAAGAACCAATTATGAGTTCCTGAAGTACCATGTAAGTTTGAAGAACCTTTACATTAAATGATAATCTGCAAGCTGGTCTACAATAGCTGTTGGGTTTGTGGGACATATCGTTCATTTTGCACGCTAACAAGATTTGGTTCTGATGATCTGGGTTGAGCTAGTGATGTAAATCTGAGCAGACAGACTGGAGACACGGTTAATGACATGTGAAGGAGCTGCCGCAGAAAAACCTGACACTGAGAAAGGCTGTAATTTACTGTCTGTCCTGACCTCTTCAAAGATCATTAATTAGTTACTTAAAATCACTCCCCCAACACACACACACACACACACACACACACACACACACACACACACACCTTAATACCCATACTTCAGTGACTGTGTAATTGTTGTTATCTTAGTGTAGTCGTTTGAAGCCCATTTCTGCCACTTGCAGAAAATAAATGGCAGTAAGTCGTGAGATTCTAGGTCATTAAAATGAGACACAAAGTAATAATGAGACATTATGTCATAATAATGAGATATTAAGTCATAATAATGAGATATTAAGTCATATTAATGAGATATTAAGTCAATTTTACGGTACCGTATATCCATCACTTCACTTTTTGCACATTTCATTATGTTACAGTCTTATTTCAAAATAGATGACATGATCTTATTCCCTCTAAACTCCACACACGTTGTCCCTCAAAAACAATGTGAGAAAAGTTTGTTTTACATTTTTGCAAAGTTATTAAAAATAAAACACAGAAATATCAGGTACAAAAGAATTCAAAGCATTTGCTATGACTCTCAAAACTGAGCTCAGGTGGTCATCCTGCAGATGTTTCTACAGCTTGATTGGACACCTGTGGTCAATTCAGTTGATTAGACATGGTTTGGAAAGACACACCTGTTAATATAAGGTCCCATAGTGGACAGTGCAGGTCAGAGCACAAACCAGGACATGAAGTCTAAGGAACTGTCTGTAGACCCCTATTGAAGATCCCAATGAGCACAGTGGCCGCCATCATCCTTAAATGGAAGAAGTTTGTAACCACCAGGACTCTTCATAGAGCTGTCCGCCTGGCTAAACTGAGTGATAGCAGGGCCTTAGTCAGGGTGGTGACCAAGAACCCAATGGTCACTCTGACAGAGCTCCAACTTTGCTCTGTGGGGAGAGGAGAACCTTCCAGAAGGACAACCTTTTCTGCAGCACTCCACCCTTTAGGTCTGTATGGCCAGACAGAAGCCACTCCCCAGTAAAAGGCACATGACAGCCTGTCTAAGGGACTCTGAGACAATGAGAAACAAAATGATCTGGACACAAAAATGGAACTTTTTGGACTGAATGCCAGGCATCATGTCTGAAGGAGACCAGGAACTACTCATCACCTTACCAACCCCATTCCTACAGTTAAGCATTGTGGTGGCAGCATCATGCTGTGGGGATGCCAGTTGGCATGTCTGAAGGAGACCAGTCAGGGAAAGATGACTGCAGCAATGTACAGAGACATCCTTGATGATAACCTGCTCCAGAGCTCTCTGGACCTCAAACTTGGATGAAGGTTTATCTTCCAATAAGACAACGACCCTCAGCACACAGTCAAGATAACAAACGAGTGGCTTTGGCACAACTCTAGTGTCCTTGAGTGTCCCAGCCAGAGTTCAGTCTTGATCTGAACTGATTTGAACATCTCTGGAGATATCTAAAAATGGCTGTGCACCAACGCTCCCCATCCAATGTGGTGATGAGGGGTTCTGCAAAGAAGAATGGGAGAACCTTCCAAAAATGCCAAGCTTATAGCATCAAACTCAAAAAGACTCGAGGCTGTAATTGCTGTCCAAAGTGCTTCAAAAAAGGCTGAGGACACTTGTGTAGGTTATGTTTTTGTGTTTTATATTTTTATATTTTCTCACTGTCGTTGTGGAGTATTGTGTGGAGAAGTTAGAGGGAAAATGAACCGAATTAAATGAGACAGTGAGTCATAATTATAAGACAGTAAGATAACAAGATATCATGTCCATCATGAGATAGTGTGTCATAATAATGAGCATACATCAAAATGAGTTTCATTATTGTGAATTAAGGTTTGATCATTTATGTTCTCCAAGTGGTGGAACGGGCTCCTGTTACTGCTATGCATTTCATGAATCACCTGACCCTAGTCCTGTCCTCCCATTTTTGCATCTGTCCTCTCCTCACACGCCCCTGCTCCATTTCCCTCTCTGCAGATTGAATTGCCTCTTGGGGATGACATGTTCCTCCTGCGTTTGTGATGAGTGCTGCTGCTTACATCCCATCCTTTGAGCCCAGTAATATCATTTCTCGCTCTGCCTCAGCACACTTAAGCTCCTCCACTAAGCCCTTCCACCCCTCTCCCAAACCACGCATGCTACCCAGGCGGTGCGGCACCCCCAACCGGTTCCTTACAGCGTCATTCCCAATCCTCACTAATCTGCACTTCATTAATGGAAACCTCATAAACCATCAGTGGTCTGAGTGGAGGCCAACGATTAGGGGATCCAAAGCTCCTCAAACGCAGACCAATGTATGTGCAGCCACTTCTGTGCTGAAGTTTCCAGATGTTTGAAAACATCCATACTTTTCCATATTGAGGCAGCTGTGATTTGTCTCGGAGCGGCACTGGGCTGGTTTTGCTGGAGAGCTGTCCTTCTGCAGACTATAATAGGATATTCAGTTTGTCCTCGGATAGCACAGGGAATCCCATGCAGATGGAAAAGCCTTCTGTCCTCTCTCCTGTAGTCACAAATGCCCATGTGCTTTTAGACCAGAGACATCCTTTACAAGATGTTCCTGGTTTAGAGAGAACATTGATGAGAAGCTAAAATCTTTACAACAGAGACACCACTTCTGTGTGTGAAGATCAATAAATATTGATCATCTTTATCTTCTCTCCCAACAGCACTGCAATCCCCCACGTCCTTCTGGGTGCAACTATTTTTCATGATGATATATTCTCATGCCATAACTCTACCTCCACCATGCTTTATAGATGATGTATGCTTTGGAACATACAACTATTTTGTTGACCATGAGTATTTGCACACACACACACACACACACACACACACACACACACACACACACACACACACACACACACACACACACACACAGTAATAAGACATTTCCCTTTTATCACACAGTCTACAGAGGGATTTGGAGTGTGTGTGTGCGTATGCCGTGGAAATTTACTTGGCCCCCCAAGTGTGCAAAATGCACTGCTGCACTTTAGTCAGTGAGTGTGTGTGTGTGTGTGTGTGTGTGTGTGTGTGTGTGTGTGTGTGTGTGTGTGTGTGTGTGTGTGAGTGTGGGACAGATTTCGGTTGCCAGTTATCCCTGACTCATATTTTAGGCCCATAGGGGGGATTTGACCTGTCTGGAAGGGCGTCAGCAGCTGGACAGAACTAAACACAGGGGCTTTCCAGTGCACACACACACACACACACACACACACACACACACACACACACACACATTTTTAGTGAACTCCTGGGCAGATTAACTTCACCCCCCCAGCCTAGTCTGCAGGTCTGTATAGCCTTCTTGTCGCTCTCTTTGTTCTCTTTTGTGCCCGACTTTGTTATTATTCCTGTATGCGATTCTTTGTCTGTCTCCTAATCCACGGTCTTAGTGGGTCAGTCCTCGACGTTATGTAACTCTGACCCCGGGCCACATACACACCCACACATACACGCATACACACACAGGCCACAGTCTTCCCACATCGCCTTATGACATTAAGAACTGGGTATTTCACGTATGAGTGTGTGGAGCGAGCGTCCGTCTGTCTGTCAGTCTGTAAGTGTAGCCATTAGACGGGTCAGAAAGGTGCTCGGCTTATCTGTGAGTGCACCTTGCGCACTGGGCTGCGACAACTTTCTGCTCTTCTCCCCAAAAAGCCAGCAGCCTGAATCATCATTACACGCTCCAAACTGCGTCAGCAGTGAGATTCACACTGACGTCACACACACCAGACCCCCTCGGTGCAAAGTCACTCCAGTCACAGACACCCTCTCTCACTCTAACCTCTCATTGCACATAGTCACAAATGGGCTAACTACCGTCCACACCCAGCCCACACAGACAGCAGTACACACACACACACACACACACACCTTCATTTCTTTACAACATAACCTATATATTCGTGTACTAACAGTTACTGTAGTATTGAACAGTTATTGAGTAATCATTCATCAATACTCAGTAATCAATTCTTCCGATTAATCACAGTTTAATGCTTCAAACCAAACATCTGCACTTCGCAGGCAGTTACATGCTGTTTTCTAGGCTCCATAACTCCCAGTCAGAGTCGCCTGCACACATGATACACAAACTCCAGCACTCAACCTATTTAACCAGTCGAACCATTCCAGCTGAATGAAATCCCAGTTTAAATGCCAAAGGAGCTCCTCCTACCCTGTTTATTCCATTTGGACCACTGTCGAGTACTTTCAGTGTTTGTATTATTATAAATATCAACGTCAATCACATCTTTACAAACAGTTGATCCAGATTCTTGCATTTTCAGACGTAAACCTCCCTGGATGGTCAATTTCCAACAGGATTTCTGAGACGTAAAGCATTTTTGAGCTGAAAATGAACGTTTTTACACGTGTATTTTTACATCTCAGACGAAGACCGTTGAAAAGTATCCTGAAAATAACAATATCTGGTTTGTGTGCCTGTCTTTTATAAATGTGTGTCTCATTTTTGGTGAATAAGAGTATGTCCAATGAAGAAAACGTCCCATAAAATTGGCCTAGACTTCTAAAGGGGTTTATTTCACTGCTTCTCTAAGCAAGATTTCAGCTTTTTCGGAGATCCAGAACCGGGTCCAAAAGCTCGTCCGGTTTGATTAGCTATAAGAGCTGTCCAACCTGTCCACAAGCTTTTGCTCATAATGTGGGGTGCCAAAACTTTTAGCCAAAAGCTTCAAACTGCTGTTGGGGGACATTTGTGGAGCAGAAAGTGAAACAGCTACCTTGTAGAGCATGTAGATATTTAACCTTTAGAACTCGAGACTAGTTTTATTGATGAGAGAAATCAGAGAAGTATTTCTAGGAGACACGTTCCAGATATTATTATTTTCAGGTGATCCTCGGCTGATAAAATATGTCCTCATTTGAGATATAAATATGAACAGAGTGTCAATATTTGTATGAATGTTTTGATAAAAAAAAAAAAGGTTTTTGGGGTTTTGTTTTGCTTATAAGGACTAAAAATCCTGTTGGATATTGATCATCCAGAGTGTTTTGAGCTGAAAATGCAATTATTTGAGGAGTTTTTTGTAATGATTAGGATATTTTGGTCACTTTGGTCACTTTTTGGTCACAACATAGCGGTCAAGCTATGTTTTAGTTTGTTCATATTGAAATATTTACCTCACTGTCCCACCACTGAACGCCTCCCTCACTGTAATCGTACATTTTCCCTCTGCTCAGTACAAACGTACTGGGAATGTTGGTGAAGCACAGCATAGATGCCCAAACTGGGAATTGAACCTGAGTCACCTACATGGCATGATTTCTCACTGGTGGTGTTACCTATTGTGCCAAACCAACCACCGTTACCGTGAACCAGCGTTACCGTGAATCCGATATGGATCAGATTTCAATACCACATACAGTCTGAAAGTGGCTCGAATCAGAATTAGAAATGTCACGTTTGACTCTTTATAGTAACGACACTAAGGTGAGGTTAGGATGTTGCGGTTGGAGGCTTCAAGTAGGCCTTAGTTGTAGGACCATGAACATGTGTGTGTGTGTGACTGTATGGGGGGGTTCAGTCTTAGCAGTGCTGCTGGAGTGTTTAAACACTGTGTCCACTCACTGTCCACTCTATCAGACACTCCTACCGAGAGTCTCCACCTTGTAGATGTAAAGTCAGACAGTTTGTGTTGGTCGTCCTCTAGTCCTTCATCAGTGCTCACAGGACGTTCTGGTCGGTGGACTGTTCTCGGTCCAGCAGTGACACTGAGGGGTTTAAACACTCCAGCAGCACTGCTGCGTCTGATCCACTCGTACCAGCAACACACACTAACACACCACCACCACGTCAGTGTGACTGCATAATAATTATTCATCCTGTATTCCTCCACGTACACACCTGAGCTCCCGCTTCTTCTCCCAAATCAGATTTAACATGGAATTATCAGTGGAAGCACAAATCATCAAACCATTAACATCAGTAGATGCTGAGACTCATAGACATGTACACACACACACACACACACACACACACCAACGCTGCAGATGGAACGCACTGCACAGTTCACACTCACGCCATGTGCATTCACACGTAATCCATCACGCAATAAACACTTCCAATCATCTGACCACATTTCAGTCCACCACACAGCATCACCCGTGCTCCACACGTACACACTCCTTATGAACACTCACACACACACACACACACACACACACTGCTTACAAACATCCGAGATGAGGGACATACAGGCAGCAGCAGGAGGATGTTTGCTGTAAACCTGTGGCTTTTAATGGAGATGGAGCAAATCTTGTGCTCATATTTGTTTTGTCCCCAAGGGCATTATGTCCATAAATGCTTCAGTTCAAATGAATATGAACTGCAGGCGCTGTGGTCTAACAGACAACAGTGGAAAAAGAAAAGGCTGAAACTCTATGAAGGTCCTTTGCTTCTATTTTGGGCAGCTCAGGCCAGGCTGTGGACTTCATCCTCACAGTAGCCTTTCAGAACCGAGCCCCAGTGCTTCATCTTACCATATTAGATGCCCGTGTGTCCCCAGTGTCTGCATTCAAATGACTCAGATCTCATGGATGGAGTGGAGTGACCGGACTTTGACTGGACTAGAGACACACAGTAGACAGGCAGAAAACTGTTTACAGGAGACAGATGTTGTTATTGTCCTAAACTACTCAAATGTGTCTTCATTTCAGATAGAATTTAAGAGAATATAAATGATTGTATGAGTTTATCCATGTTTTTATCAAAACGTTACTTATGCCTAGAATTGTATTATATGGACTAAAATCCCTGTTAGAAATGGATCATCCAGACTGTTGTTGAGCTGGAAATGCAATAATTTGACGAGTTACTTTCATGATTAGGATATTTAGAATTATACGTTCTTTAAAACACTTGATATAGTTACAAATAAAATAAAAAAATTAAAATAAATGTATTATATGTGTTATTTATATATGTATTGTCCCTTCTCAGGACTCTTATTCTCATTTTCGTCTATAATCCAATATCTGGGTCAGGGATGTCATCAGCCCCGCCCCCTCTCTCTGATCAGTCACAGTCTGTATGCAGGTTGATCATCAGCCCCGCCCCCTCTCTCTGATCAGTCACAGTCTGTATGCAGGTGGAGCATCAGCCCCGCCCCCTCTCTCTGATCAGTCAGAGTCTGTATGCAGGTTGAGCATCAGCCCCGCCCCCTCTCGCTGATCAGTCAAAGTCTGTATGCAGGTTGATCATCAGCCCCGCCCCCTCTCTCTGATCAGTCAGAGTCTGTATGCAGATTGATCATGTTCACGTGGACAACAGCAGTAAACATGCACTGGAAGCTCCTTTGACATTGAACTGTGATTTAATTCAGTTGGAAATGAGAGAGTAAGGGAAGTCTGGTGCTGGAGTGATGTTCATTAGGTGGCTCGGTTGTCAGCACATTCGTCTTGGGTTCGGCATTTGTGGGAGTTTCCAAGATCTCCCTGTGTCTGTGTGGGTTTATTTTGGGGACTCATTTTTCCTCCCACATTCCAAAACATGGAGATCAGGTGAACTGGCTACTCTAAATTGCCCTGGTGTGTGTGTGTGTGTGTGTGTGTGTGTGTGTGTGTGTGTGTGTGTGTCTTCCGTTCTCCTCAAGCCCCCTCTGATACAATAAAGATCTCACAGTGGTTTTTATAATGGAGAGATCTCCACACCCTGATGCAGCAGAGCAGCTCCAAACGACCACACTCCCACCACCATGCTTCACAGCTGCTGTGAGGTGCTCAAGTGCCGTGTTTTGTCTTTGGATTCATGTGTCCAAAGCACGTTGTTCCAGAAGTCCTTTGCAAACGAACACCAAGCACCACTGTACAGAAATATAAATACGATATAGGTCTGCCTGCAGATTCTGTTGCTCTGAACCGACATGAAATGCAGTGCAGAGGGAAAAGTGATGTTGCAGAAAACATCTGGATCACGATGCTCTATCTCTTAAGAGATATCAGCACAGACATGTGGATGGAGAGCTGCAGCAGGGAGTGGAATGAGAGAAAGTGAGCATGGATTAAATAGGTACTGGTGCAGGGGGGTGGGGGGTGGGGGTGGTACATCTTTATATTGGATGTAGTGTGTGTGTGTGTGTGTGTGTGTGTGTGTGTGTGTGTGAGTGTGTGTGTGTCTGCTGGGCCACGTGCTGCTCTGCTCACATGCAGCGGCCAACAGAAAACTCTGCAATACCCCCGAAGAGGGCACACACATTTTCACGTACTGCTTTTTCACTCCTCTCTGCACACATACACACACACACTGCTTTCATCCTAACCTTCTAAGGCAAAGAGTGAGTGTTTGTCTCTGGGGCTTTTTCACTAACCAGTGAACCCTGAAGGCCCACTTAGTACCAGGAACATGTTCCTTGTTCCTTATAGGACTGTTGAGTCGTGCGGGACAGCAGAGGAGGAGAGGTCAGTATAATCAGGACTTTGTTTGGTGGATATCAGAGCATTGGCTGCTGAAGCTGATTTCACAGAAGGCTGCAATATGCAAATGAACCCTCTAACAGATTGTGAGAGCTTTATTGTGCGTCCTCCAGATGTGCACTCCTCGTCAAAGCACTGCCCACCCAGAAGGACGTGTGGGATTGCAGTGCTGTTGTGAAGGAAGATGAAGGTGATCAGGATCAATAACTGATGATAACTGTAGCCTGATCTGATCAATATTGATTGATCTACTCATACAGAAGTGGTGTCTCTCAGTACGGCGTCGGGTTTAACGCAACACCCCAGACGTCTCTGCATGGAGTTGTAGAGGTTCCTAATGGTGTCCTGTGATGATCCATCCCATGCAGCTTGAATGTTCTCACTCAGTTCTGCAGATGGTGTGGTAGGGGAGACACGGAGACGATTTGTTGGTCGTACTCACCATCACAATAGTCTGGAATGACATCTGCTTGCATGTAGTCCTACGTCATGCAGCCATCTACCACCCCTTCAAAGGCTGAACTTGAGCTCTCCTGCAACCCTTTCAAACTTGGAGAAGTTGTAGAAATTGACATGGACCCTAATCATCTGCTACTGTTGTGATTACTTCAGTCCACCTGAACAGTAGAGCAGACATGAGTCCAGTGTCCCCATCAATAATAAGTGAGTAGTTTGACCAGAGGAGGCGGGTCTCCCCTAGCGAGCCTGGTTCCTCCCAAGGTTTCTTCGTCCAGCTCTTGCCTCCGTCACCTTTTGGTTCACCAGGAGGTTTATGTCTCTATCGTTTATGCTCTCTGTGTTGTTGTTCATAGTCTAATACGCTTTCGCTTTCAGTGAAGCTGCTTTCTGACAGCAGCAATTTGATTTGATTTGATTATATAGCTACATAATCACAGGGCAGCATTATATACACATTGCCCAGCCCTAATTAGTAATTACGACTGTTTCCCACTGCTGACAGTGCTTTATGAGGACTACAATGATACTCATATATACATAAACAAAAGTCACATTCCGTTTAGAACGGAAAACAGATCATCAGGGTGACTCCAGGGAGGAGCTGGAAGACTCCAGACAAGACGGCTCTAAATAATGACGGTCAAAACAACCGTCCAAACAGGTCGCCAAGGTATTTTTAATACGTTCCAAGACATTTTTTTAATTTAACTGTCCGTATCACACACCTGTAATGACCAGCATCTTTTCTAATATCTATGTTGGCAATTTTCCCACCTTGAACCCACCTTGATGTTCTTTCTTCACAGATTAACTAACCTTGTCCATGATGTACATGCATGTTGTTAAACACGTACTCACCTCTTTATTAGAAACATCTCCCTCACAGCTCCACCTCCGTGATGTCCAGTTTAAGACCTCGACCCACACACTACCATTCCACAACCATGTCAGCGTCATGAGCTTGCAGACAATGGTCCACAACCCAAATAATATCTGGTCAGTGACGCTCCTTAAGTCAGAAACAAATCAATGTCATGCACTCAAACAAAAACATGATGGAAGCCAGAAGGAACCAAGGAACAGGAATGAAACCTGGTGGGTAGGTCGTAAGATACATGTGATGTAAGCATGGCCTTGGGACGGACTTATTGCTGTACCTGACTGACAATATTCCATTCTGACTCGTGCTGTGGTGTTGGAGCATCCTTTGCAAGTGAAGAGTTCCTCAGAGAAGACCTCAGAGAAGCAATTCTTGCAGTTGGAAGAGTTTGAGAGGGTCATACCATGCAGATATTACCGTATCACGCTGTTGGTGGCAGTGGATAGAAGAAGGCACGCACCAGTGACACGAGGGATCTGGGAGACCTACACAAACCACGGAGAAGGAGAACCAATGGTTTGCCTAATGTGCACAGAGTGACCCAACCATCTCATCCCAACTCCATCTCCAGTTACCTGGCTGTACTTTACTGTTGATGAACTGAATTGTTTGCTGTCCAGGTCAATGGATTCGTCCAGGACAAAAGTGGACAAAAATGACCCACTGCGATTCTGAGTGACTCCATGACAGTCTGGCGTGACACTCGTCGACAGTCGGTTGATTCCTTCTGGGTGCAGCTCTTGTTTTTTGGATGACGAGTGCAGTTGTGGACCCAAATGGAATGCGATTAAAGATCTGGACTGGACTGTCTAGCTTCTAGTCCAATCTGTAAGTGTTGCTGTGTTCTATTGGCAATACTACAGTACTGTCTAGCCTCTGTCCCCTCAGAATTCTGTCTGTCTCTTTTGCTCTACAGATTGTCCTCTTTGTTGAAAGGGTGCAATGTAGGTCTGCTGAGCACTAATGTAGGTTAGTGCAGTCTGGGGGGAATTAAGTCCAACTCAGACTCCAGTACTAGTTCAGAGCTTCAGAGCTACAGCATGACATCATGCTTACTGTGCAGTGAGCGCTTTAATGATCACGTGCATTACAATGACACGACTGTAATCAAGTGTATTGCCATTATTAGGCTAGATATGCAGAGTCATCAGTTGTATGTAGACGTCTTCTGGACAGGTAACAGGTGTACGGTATATCATTTGGGGCCGTACTTTGCTGTGGTCAGTCACGGAATGACCTACTTTCCCTTATGTCAGAGGGCTATCATTTTTTTTTGGAAGACCATCAGACTTCCTATTTGGGCCAAGCCAAAGTGCCCAGCTGCCTAAATACTCGTTTATGATGTTTCAGCCCACTTCAACACTCCTCATTAGATGTAAAGTCCGAGATTAGTGATTAAATTAGTGATTAAGGGGAGTTCGGACAGCAAAAGACCGCAGGGGATTGTTTTACGTCGTTCACATTTGTACTCACCTAATGGTCACCCTGCCTTGCCCGAGAGTCGGTGAGAGGTTTAAAGAGTGAGCAGTGGTTAAATTTAGGTTGGGGGTTATAAAAGCCCCCCTATTCGCCTCCAGAGCACTCATGCCAAGGTATGTAGTGTTGGGTGTGTGTTCTCACAGCTGTGTGTGTGTGTGTGTGTGTGTGTGTGTATGTGTGTGTGTGCTGACTCAACATTCCAGTCTGGCTCTCCCCTGGCAGTGTCCGTGTGGTGAACGGTCAGTGCTAGCCAGGGGCCTGTGGGAATGTTATAGTGAGACATGATGTGCTGCAGATTTTTGGCTCGGGAGAGAAGGCTTCAGACTGTCACAGATACCCAAGTCCCTGCACGTCTCCTTAAAATGTCCTGTCACTTTAATGACGAGGGTTTAAAAAGGATTGATCGGGGTGTTCTGAGAAAGAACGTCCAAAACCAGATAATCCGCTCATCGTGAGCAGTTTTGAGAAGGCTGCATGTGGACACTGTAGGCCGTAGGTCTTCACACCCTTTCGAATCCATTGGAAGCAATAATAACATATAATATATGTTATTATGTAATATAGGTATATAATGTGCTACAATCATCAGAGAGAGGGGGCGGGGCTGATGCTCAACCTGCATACCGACTCTGACTGATCAGAGAGAGGGGGCGGGGCTGATGCTCAACCTGCATACAGACTCTGACTGATCAGAGAGAGTGGGCGGGGCTGATGCTCAACCTGCATACAGACTCTGACTGATCAGAGAGAGGGGGCGGGGCTGATGCTCAACCTGCATACAGACTCTGACTGATCGGAGAGAGGGGGCGGGGCTGATGCTCAACCTGCATACAGACTCTGACTGATCAGAGAGAGGGGGCGGGGCTGATGATCAACCTGCATACAGACTCTGACTGATCAGAGAGAGGGGGCGGGGCTTGTGCACCTTTTCCCACCACATTTTCATCTTCTAGTCAACTTTTAAAATATTATGCTTTGATACAGCGCTCTGAGAACCGCCAGCAATGACCTTCTGTGGCTGAAACTCTTTTTGGAGGGGGACACTGATTGTCCTCTGGACAACTATCAAGTCAGCAGTCATTCCCATGATTGTGGCTACATGTGTTGAAGTAGTTTATACAGTGTTTATACTGTTTTAACGGTCGTTTCCTCAAACAGTATTTCAGATTTTAATGAATTATACACTAATGAATTCTATAAATTTGACAGATCAAAAAAATCAGAGCTGTCTCAGAACATGCCGTTATAGAAATTCACACTGATGTGAGGAAGAAAATGAGAGCAATGTTTGTATAACTGAACTGAATTAATATCTGTAGATGGTGTTTGTCCCCCTCTATTTATTTACAATAACTGTCTCACACACCCAGAGCATCCGTCTGTTTCTGCTGCGTCTCACTAAACTGGAGCTGTAAATATAGCTTCACATTAAGAGCTGAAAGTTTGAAACAGTGTTATAATTAGAACGGAACCTAAAACCAAAACCACACAGTGTATAATGTTTTTATCAGCCAAGATGTCCAAACCATTACACAGGTAACTTACACCTACTCAGGGAAGGAGGAAATACACCCAGAAGGAATCATTTTCAGTAACAAATCCCACTTTTGTCTTGCTATCAGTTTGTTGCCACATCCCACCTCCAGGTCTGGTGTGACGGTGTGGAAGCAACTTCGTACGACGTCAGATCACCTTTGGTCTTCATTACAGGCACTGCAACCAGTGGTCGGTCTCATCTCCAGACCTGTCCCTGATTGAAAATGTGTGGGATGCTATTGGACGCTCTATCAACACTCCACCCCTACCACACCATCTGCAGAACTGAGTGAGAACATTCAAGCTGCATGGGATGGATCATCACAGGACACCGTTAGGAACCTCTACACCTCCAGACGTCTGGCGTGTTCTGTTGCTTCACTTCTCACCCAGCTTTACCGTTTTATTTCCCATCAGCATGAAAAGAGTCTGAGTAAGTGCACAGTCTGAATTCTTTTACCTGGACCAGAAGAACAGCCAGCTTAATAGAGGACCAATCCCAGTGAAATCACTGGGAATGTTTTCCTGTGTAGGATTTTATGTGGAGAAACGTCTCAAGGCAGAGAATTCTGGAAAAGCAGTAACAGAAGAAGCACAGACTGACAGCTGAGCTCAAACATACACATGCTGACGGCCAGATCACTGAAACCCACACACTCACATAAACAAGTCCTCACAAATAAATCTACAGGCTGACAGAGTAAACGAGCTCAGTGGGTCAACCACAAAACCACTTGAAGCACTTGGATGGAAGACGAACATCAGAAATCATGTCTCTACAGCTGTGCAGTGCAGCTTGTGTAGACGATTAGACTGTGTTCACACTCTGTTCATGTTCAGGATCACTCCTCGGAATGGTTCTGAAGGCAGCTCTGCCTCTGAGGCAGAACAAACACCACTGGTTGAGAATAACCAGTTAAATAACCAGTAGGCAGAGCTTTAGAAAGGTGTATCTGCTCCTCGGGGCTGTATGTGTGGACGCATAGCATGAAAGATGTGCAATTCGGTTTGAGGTTTTGGTTCTTCAGGCCTGGTGGTTAGAGAACCAGCCTTGTGCCTGGATGGTTGCCAGGTTTGATTCCCTGAACTGGCAAGTCCCCTCATGTGTTCTTAAGGTTTTTAAGTAGGTTTATAAGCTTGAACCTCTGCAGGCATGTCAAGTTTTACAGGAGCAAGGACAAACCATCTTCTTATTGCCAAAGGTTGATCCAGGTTTGATCCATGTTTGCTCTCCTGGAGAAAAAAAAACGTCTGTAACAGGACAAACACTCGCAGGTAGACTATATGCACGACCATCTTCTCACCTCCATTTACTGATGCTGTGCAGCGCCCTCTGTTGATGACGGATTCTGTGTCACAGCATCGGTTCCACTAAAACTGGTAAAACTGGTTCACCAAAAAACATCAAGGTTACATAAGCCAGCATGGAACCAGTTCCAGAACCAGAGTTCTTTCGGTGGAAAAGGCCTCTGAGAGGCAGAGCTTTCTGAAGCCCCGCAGGCTGGTTATTTAATTGGTTATTCTCTGAACCAATTGCATTTGTTCCGCCTCAGGGGTAGCGCCGTCATCAGGGCCATTCTGACTCACAAATCGGTCAGAATGAAATGTGTATTTAGCAGATGTTCCCAGTTTTCCTGGAAAATCCTGAATGTGAGTCTTATATCTTGTAGGTGTCAGAGGGAGAGTTGAGCAGGAGAGAAGTTTCCGTGATATTCACATGTGACCTAAACAAAGACTGAAGCATGGGAACGCGTTCAAGACTAGTGTGGTTTACAGTGTGAGAAATGGGGGATCAGGCAGATGCACATGTAGGCCACCAAATAAGACCGTGGAGTTCATAGTCCTGCTACCTCACACTTGTCCTGCTGGAAGTCTTTGGGGTCATGCTCCATTAGACTTGAAGAAACGTGATACAGATGCACACTAATCATATATTGGTACACAGATATACACACCATTCCTCATGGTCTAATAACTGCCCACTCCCTTCTCCCTGCCCTCTTCCCCATGTACACACTTGACTAACATATTCAGACAGATGGACCTGATCTTCATTTTATACATCAGCTGCAAAAGATTAGACCATCATTAGAGAGAACTTTGGAGGAGGCTGTTATTTAAACCTCAGACATTAGTTTGATTTTCTCTTGATGGTTGCAGAGCGACATTACCATGGCCAGATCTCTCTGAGGCCTTCAGATGCAGACTCGTCCAAGGAGGGTTTTAAAAAAGATCTCAGAACCAATAGAAATCAGCCAATAAAAGTGAAGAACATTTAAAACTGTTAACAAGGTGAGATCAAGCCATCCTATCAAGTTCAGCCCAACAGCAGAACCACAAGGTACATAATGAAGATCCAGTGATCCACAGCTGAGGCCAAAGTGCAGCTTCTACCACCAGAAAGAGACCAACTCTACTCCTACTGTCAAACAAACATCAGGGCATGACTATAGTTCTCCAGAGAACATCTAGACAAAGAGCAGGACTTCTGGAACAATGTGCTTTGGACAGATGAATCCAAAACTGAATTATTTGGACACAGTAACAGAAGACATGTTTGACAAACCAAACACAGCATTTGAGCAGAAGAACCTCATAGCAGCTGTGAAACATGGTGGTGGGAGTGTGATGGTTTGGAGCTGCTCTGCTGCAGCAGGGTGTGGAGATCTCTCCATCATAGAAACCACTATGAGATCTTTACTGTATCAGAGGGGGCTTGAGGAGAACGTAAGAACGTCTGTACAAAGACTGACGCTGAAACATCACAGAGCTGAAAGAATTCCGCATGGAGGAGTGGGAACGTCATTCTTCCAGTCGAGGTCAGAGACGGTAGATGATTGTAGAAACATCTACCTGACATTATTTCAGCCAAAGGAGGAGATACAGCTATTAGGACAAAGGGGGTCTGAACTTTAGCCTCACTAGAAATGACATTTCTATAAATTATGTTTATAAGTGATGTTTAAAGACGTTTCTTCAGTATGTGTTTAGTCATTTCACCTTCATATCTCAGTAAAGTTACAATGAAGATCAAATGTCCAGATGTTCATGCACACTTTCTAACATTCCCAATACATTCCCATTTTCTCCAGCTTGTATCTACATTCTAACACACTCCAGTAACACTTTCTAATTCACTCAGCTCAATAATCGTCCCGGCTGTCCCCGTGGAACTGTACTTTAATTGAATCCATATGCCCCGCAGTTATAAAAACACTCCACACGTGCAGAGTTCTGGGCCTCACGTGGACCGTTCTCCAACGGTCTCTGCGACACAGAAGCACAGACTGTCGGGTCAAACACTAACATACACAATCTCATCGCCAGACCACAAAAACCCGCACGCTCGCATAAACAGACTGTGCTTGGAGAGGAGATCAACTCCACACTGTCAGATCCAGTCAGAAACCCTGTCACGGTAACACGGTTGTGTTGAGATGTGGTTCGAAATGTCTTTGGAGCAAAACTTTTAAAGAACAAAGCCGTGCTTGTCTGCACTCTTTCCCCCTCTCTGACAGGACGGCTGGAATGTGATGTTTTTAACAGATGTTAGACGTGTTCTTGGAAAACCCTGAACGTGAGCACTGGGTTATCCTGTCAGGGCCTGTGTGTGTGTGTGTGTGTGTGTGTGTGTGTGTGTGTGTGTGTGTGTGTGTGTGTTATGTAATATGCCTCAGAAAGCATAAATTCACAAGCCAAGTACAGAAGTTCACAGAGTGCAGAAGAGTGAAAGATCAAAACATGGATGTCGTAAAATTACGAACACGTTCTGCAGCTTACAATCAGTTTCGACCAGCCAGTTAGAGATCTTCATTAATCATTTACTCAATGTTTCAACAGTTTAACACATTAAAGTTAAAACGCTTAAAATATTAGTTAAGTAAAGCCTCGATCTTCAAAAGTATAAAACTATAAAGTGTCAGATGTTTGGAGCCGAACAGCTGTAGAATATTGTAGTTTGAACCAGGGCAGAGACCCGGCCTGGGCTTATTTATGATTTTATTATGACCCCCAAACACCAACTGCATGATGGTGATGCAACTTGCAATCTGTGAGACGGCAGCAGTGTGTGGACGAGCGTCGTCCTGTTGGAATAGAGCACCGGAGTGTGTGTTCAGAAAAGGTAGAACCAACGTAACATTGGTCCGTTAAAGACCCACCCACCCACATCACGACACGTTCTAGACATGTGACAACAAACTATTGGTATTGACACTGACCCCGGTTCCTCCACACACAGACACTTTGGTCATGTCCATCAAGACAACAGTGGGACTCGTCACTGAACATGCCAGTCATGCATTGCAATTGGTTGATTCCTTCTGGGTGCAACTATTTTGCAGATAACTGTAAATGTTAATGACTAAAACAGAACAGAGAAAAAATTGGAGTTGACTGTATTTAGTGTCCAAAGAAACCGTAACCCATGTTCTAGAAGATCCTGATGTCAGTGAGGGTCTCTGAGGTTGGGTACTGAGGCTAAGATGTAGATTGATACAGGTGTGTACTGGTCCTGAGTGTTTTTGAGCTTAAACTGCAATACTTTTGATGAATTATTTGTAATGATTACATTCACAAGGACATTTATAATAATTAGTTCTTCAAAATACTTGGCAGTGGTCCAAGCAAAATAAAAAACAACAACCTGAATGTCTTTAATTATTTTTGTTATGTATGTATCAATATTTATCACGTCTTAGGACTTTTATTCTGAAATTTGAAGACTGTGTGAGCCACTTCTCGTCTTCCTCTATAATCCCATATATGATCAGTTGTGTCATCAGTCCCGCCCCCTCTCTCTGATCAGTCAGAGTCTGTATGGAGGTTGATCATCAGCCCCGCCCCCTCTCTCTGATCAGTCAGAGTCTGTATGCAGACTTCCTCTCCCTGATCAGTCAGAGTCTGTATGCAGGTTGATCATCAGCTCCGCCTCTCTGATCAGTCAGAGTCTGTATGCAGGTTGAGCATCAGCCCCGCCCCCTCTCTCTGATCAGTCAAGAGATCATCTGATACTCTGATCCTGAGAAATGAAGCCTAGAGACCAGCATGTAACCCACGAAAAGCACATCTCAGGCACTGGACACTGCCCACCTCTGGTCACTTCCAGCAGATGCAAAGCAAAATCTGTTTTTTCATGTATCGGTTCAGGATCTACAGATAGTGACTCCTCTTTTGCAGGTCATGTTTAGAGCTGAGCTTTGCTGGAAGCTCATTAAGCCCTGATGAAACTAGGATTTGTGTAATGTGTGTGGATAAATAGCACCTCATTTTTATGAGAACCACGGATCGTTCTGGACCATAAAATCATTCTGGAATCTCTCTGACGTCGTATACGATTGAGCTTGGTGACAGAAAAGCATATGAGGACCTGCAGGGAAAAAGTTTCCACAAGCTTCTGGCAAGCTGAAGGTGGAATCACACACATACGTTTGCACGTCAGGGAAGCAGCAGGAGGGTCTGAGGAATCTCATCGCTGTAAATGATACTGTTATAATGACCTTTCAACCTCAGAGGAAGTGGAGCCCATGTGTGGGTGTGTGGGTGGTCCTCGGACAGAGTCACGCATGGCATTGCACAGACTAATCCTCGGACAATACCTTATTCAACGTTTAACTCGCAGATCCCCACAGATATACTGATCAACCATAACATTATGACCATTCAGGACCATACCGACTGTAGTTCATTTGTTCCTCTGCTTTATTCATTCTCCTCCTTTCACCCTGATGACCAGACACAGCAGTGCTGATGGAGTGTTTAAACCCCTCAGTGTCACTGCTGGACTGAGAACAGTCCACCAACCAGAAATATCCAGCCAACTGTGTACTTTGGGCATCATCCTTTGGGCAGTGTCTCAGACAGCGCCCTTGACAGCATCCTTTGGGCAGTATCCTGAGGACAGCATCCTTTGGGCAGTGTCCTTTGGGCAGTATCCTGAGGACAGCATCCTTTGGACAGCATCCTTTGGGCAGTGTCCTTTGGGCAGTATCCTGAGGACAGCATCCTTTGGACAGCACCCTTTGCAGATCCTGAGTGGACAGCATCCCTGGGCAGTGTCCTTGGCAGTATCCTGAGGACAGCATCCTGGACAAGCATCCTTTGGGCATTATCCTTTGGGCAGTGTCTTGTGCGCAGCGCTCTTTGGGCAGTGTCATTTGGGCAGTGTCCTGAGGACAGCGTCCTTTGTACAGCATCCTGTGGGCAGCGCCTCTTGGGCAGTGTTCTGTGGGCAGTGTCCTGGGCAGTGTCTGTGGCAGTGTCCTTTGAAACAACTGTCTGCACAGTTAGCACCATCTTTCTGCCAATTATGGATGGAGGATTCACAATTTCCAAATATTGATTTGTCCAATGTCCATTGTGTTTGCAATTTTAGTTAGTTAGTTAGTTAGTTAGTTAGTTAGTTAGTTAGTTAGTTAGTTAGTACTATGGACGTGTTTCCTGTCTCTCAATGAAAACAACAAAACCAAAACAAACTGCTGACATAAATAATGATGTAATATAGGACCTACTTTTCCTTCTGCCTCACTTTTCTGCTCCCAGGGTAATAGTGTAAAATAGTGAACTAGTGAAAGGTAGTGCAGGCAGTCAGCTGTCACAGATTGGCTTAAATATTTACACCATCGTGAACATAGTTATAAAACCACAAAATCTAACTACAGGATGTATAGACCCTTCTTTAAAAGTGATGATAGTCATCGGTCATATATATACATAAACCAGGGGCTTTAAATGTTATCAAACAAATGTTTTTGTTGGACATGGTTTTCACTCTGTTGGATTTGTATGGTATCGTGGGAGCTGACCATGATGTCATGACATGACATGATTCCAGGGCTTATTAATCCTTAAATAAACTTTAATATTTGATCACAGGAGCCCAGACTTTTACATAAGTCTTTAATATTGTAATGTTTTATTATGATTAAACTGCATTAATATATAATTAAATGTGGAAAATAACTTTGGTAAATGCTTCATCTCTCATTAGCATCAAAAAATATAAAAAGATAGTTAAAACCAGTAAACCGGGGCTTTAAATGTAAAGGTACAGGTATGCAATGGTGCTGGAACTTTCAGGGATGTTCTGCCAGTGTTCGGGGGCGCATGAGGGCCCGTTTTATTTATAGCACAACATTAAAAACACTGCTCAAACATGTATTAAGTGCACGGTATAAATGCAGAAAACACACACACACACACACACACACACACTGATAAAACCACACTCCCAGACGATGGTGGTTTGAACTGGACGGCTCTGCAGGTGTAGTTTAAGCTGGTGTACTTAAGGATACTTAGCAAAGGATATTCTCTGAGTGAACAGCAAAGCACTTCCGTAAGCCGCTCTGGATAAGGGCGTCTGATAAGTGCCATCAGTTTAAATGTAATATAAATGTATACTGGTCACATAATCTCTGCTACTGGTCCAGTTTAACTGCACTCTGATCTGCACTGGCCCAAAACTCTGCACCAACCAGTGGAGAGAACATTCTCACTTTGTTTGTTGTGACACATTTGGAACAATTTTTCTTGGTTTGTGAAACCAACCCGAACCACCTGGGAAGCGCTCCAAGTCCACAAAGTAGTTAATTGATGGATTTGAGAAACCCCTTCCAGACAGCCGTTATTACAGCTTCCACTGCTTTCAGTTTTGTGGATAAACTTGCAGGGAGATTCCAGAGTTTACTTTAAGGTGGGAAATTTCCTGCTGCTCACCATCCATGTAATCCCAAACAGACTCTGGCGATGAGTCACTGCTCTGAGAACACCAGCAGCTTCAGCAGGTTTCTTTTCTGATTTTCTGACCTGAAGAAATATATATTTAATAATGCACGTCGGGGGGGGTGAAGAGTGAGCATGCCGAGGCAAGGCTTGGAGATGATTGAGCAGGTGAGAATGCAGCCAGTCAGAATCGTTTTCTCTTCGTACATTGACACTGTGACCAGGAAGACCGTTAAGGTCCACTGTTATGTAATCGAGAGAAATCTGAGTTATGAACACAGTTGAATGGAATTTCTAACCATATGTGGGTGCAGTCACACGGTTCGGAACAGCCGAAGTGTAACTTATCAGACACAAGTCATGGTTTTACCGAAACAATAAAAAGGAGCAAAGCAATACAAGTTGAAAAATGGTTGTAGATGAAAATACACTCTAGACTTCTTTATGGTATTGTGGGAGCTGTAGTGGGCTGTATAGAATTGCTATGGTAGGTTTTTATTGTATTCATACCAAACCACGTAAGACCAAACCATGGTGCGAATTGAAAAGTTAAACCCTGGGCTTTCTTAATCAACCGCATCATTTGATCAAGACGTTTACATAAGTCGTAAATAACAAATAGTACCTTACAGTGAACATGTATATGATGAGAGATATGAAGGAGGTATGTTGAGATCAAGATTTCACCCTCTGTTCATCATCATCTGTTACCATGAATTGACCCCACCCCCTCAAAAAAAGTAAAAGAAAACAAACAAACAGTGAGTATTTCTGTCTAATAACAACTCATAAATAAAAACAAATGCACAGAAATGTGATCTCTACATTGCTACGAGCAATCTTAATCCATGTGTTTGTTGAAGGGTAGGTCTTTATCCCTAATTGGGGCAAATAAGCAAACTGATGGGCTCTTTTTGTTGAAGAGCAGGGCAATCCGTAAACATAGGACTTAAACGTTTGTTAAAGTATTAAGTTATTCATACACTTTCTGGGGTTTTAACATTTCAGCTTATCAAAGAAAAAAACGTCACTGAGAGTCAATTTATTGCTTGAGAGCCCATAAAAAGGGTCTAGACACACCTATGAAGTACACTACCCAAAAGTAGCCTTTCTGATGCTCAGGGTGCCCAATCTTTTTCCCCCTTTAATGTTATGAAACATGGAGTAACTGAGTGACTGTGCTTCAGGAATCGCTGAAATATCATGTTTAATTATCTTTATGTAACTCTGTATTCTGTATGTTCCCTCAGGTCTCACTTGTCCCCTTGTTAAATGTGCACTCAGGATGTTGTGGTGTGTAGTGGGATTCTTTGGTGGCCCGACAGCGGTCACGTGGGAATTATAGCAAAAGCACAAGTCGACCCATGACTAACAAAGCTCATTTGTACACCCACACACACCACTGACTTTCTACACTATCCAAACCACAGCTGTTCTCAGTCTCTGCGATGATGCGACATAAAATATAAAACATCTAAAATGAACTGTTGCAGCTGCACTCATGGGATGGTGGCACTACTGGGAAGGAAGATGAAGGTGATCAGGATCAATAACTGATGATAACTGTAGTCTGATCTGATCAATATTTATTGATCTGCTCATACAGAAGTGGTGTCTCTCAGTGCGGCGTTGGGTTTAACGCAACATGCCAGACGTCTCTGCATGGAGTTGTAGAGGTTCCTAATGGTGTCCTGTGATGATCCATCCCATGCAGCTTGAATATTCACACTGAGTTCCTGCAGATTCTTCTGCTTCTTGCAGAAGTTGCACAACAACCCATTACACAAGGCCTTCTGGATGTGTGATATGTTACAACAAACTGCTGATCTTGGTGCTGACCACAGTGGGACACAGCCTGGTATGACACCATTGCAGTCTTTGGCCACATTGACGTGGTGTTAAGGGCAGTTTGCCCAGTCTGCGTGCATGTAGGCCTGCGTAGTGTAGCCCTAACAGGATAACTCATGGACGGCGTCACTGATTGCTGAATGTCTGCAATCATGGCTGTTGGGTCACTCCATCATTTCTCCCTCCCTGTTGTTTGTGTAGGTCTCCCAGATCCTTCATATTGCTGGTGCATGCCTACTTCTCTCTGCTGCTGCAAATGATTTGCCGATATGGTATACAATACCTTGACAAGACCATCCAGCTTCCCAGAGCCCTTAAACACAACCCTTCTTGAACTCTTTCAACTGCTGGAATTGCATTCGAATTCCTCTCCAAGGCATCCTTCATTCCTGAGGGACTATGTCTCTCAGCTGGCCTGGGAACGTCTCGGGGTCCCTCCCGAGGAGCTGGCTGAGGTGTCGGGGGAGAGGGAGGTCTGGACATCCCTGCTCAGACTGCTGCCCCCGCGACCCGGCCTCGGATAAAGCGGCAGAAGTCGGACGGGTGGACGGACGGACGGCATCCTTCACTTGCAAAGGATGCTACCAACACAACAGCACGAGTCAGAATCGACAGCACTGTCAGGTACAGCGATAAGACCTGGTGGAGCTTTATGTTAAAGCTGACTGTATTAGACGTTTTGTTAATGCTCTAATGTAAAGTAATCAAAGGAAAAATGAAGTATTGATTCTGCAACGGACGTGCAGAAACACAGCAGGCACACCCTGCTTGTTTTCAAGCATGTTCCTGAAGGTGATTTTCTGAAAAGAGGTGGGACCTTTACTCTAAGTTTAGCCACCCCCACCCCTCTGTGGTGGTGTAATGGGAGAAGTTTGTTATTGTCCAAAACCAGTAAATGATAAGAAATGAGATCTCCATGTTTAGTGTAAATAAACCAGACTGTACACATGGTGTCTCACAGTGTGTGGGAATATGCTCTACCATAAACAAGGATGGGAGTAGTGTGTGTGTGTGTGTGTGTGTGTGTGTGTGTGTGTGTGTGTGTGTGTGTGGTGTGGGGGAGGGATTGGGTGCATAAAAGTGCTTACGTATGACTGTTTTTGAGATTATATCAGTCACTGATTCTGTGGGTGTTTTGACAGCTCGTCCACTCCTGAAATATGAAGGTCATGGAAACACACATAGAGACACCAACACAGTTATATTCACATGATCACAGATATGGTGCAATAGTGGTGGCATTGTGTGAGAGACACTTTTTTCTTTCAGGGACAGGGACTTTCTATCATTCAGGGACAAATCGGACACATTCGAATAATGAAGAAAATGGTTCCTAAACGTACAGATAATAAGTTGGGTCACAATATTTATTTTCATGTCTATACACCCGTTGCCAAAGTTTAGTCTTGGTGGAGACGCCCAACAAATCCGTGTGTGGAGGCACCGTGGTCAAGATCTACAGTTTGGTGTCACAGACACAGAAGGTCTGGGTTCATGGTGCAGCTTTGTACGGTGCCAGATCACCTTCGGTCTTCATTACACGCACTTTGACAGCCCAAGGGTGGCCAGCCCTATCCACCTTCAACCTTCAACTCACAATACCGGCTCCCTACCCACCAGGCCACCACTGCCCACCAAGTGTAATCCTGGTAGCATCTAGGAAGATGATTCAAAGATGATTCAGTGTCAGCCAGATGTTTCTTCAACGTTCCTTCTGAAATCAAGGGTGTTAAAAGAAGTTTATCCTGCATTTGTTGGAGTAACTGTCTCTACTGTCCAGGGAAGGTTTTCTATTAGATTCTGGAGCCTTGCTCTGAGGATTTGATTGCATTCAGCTACATGAGCATTAGTGTGGTCAAGATGCTGGATGGAGCACCTTCATTCCAGAGAACACTGTTCCACTGGTTCACAGCATTTCACTGGTAGTGTCAAGCGGACACTGACCACACTTGTGTACCATTGTTGTTTTCGTAATTATATGTCGGACATCGGTTTTAAAGAATTCAAGTGAAAACACTATGATGTCATTCTTTAAATCTGGATGTAATTCATTGATGACAGCAGCAGAAACCCATGTGTCCTGCTTGTAATATAAAGTCATTTTGAAATATGAGTGGAGAACTGGAATGATTGTTATATAACTAGGGACAACTGTGTGGTAATGCATTAACATTAAACTGAGCACCTTCAGCCTTCAACTGAATAAAGGTCACCATTTGAACCGATATCAGTACCAGTACTGGGACCTGGAATTCGGTACTGGTACGCAATTTAAAGGTGAAACTAGAGCCGAGTGTTTTCAATCAATAAAGACAATCTGGTGTGAGTGGGGGTCCTGTTTTATTTCAAGAACCGTGGTCTATCAAGGTCTGATTTTCACAACACGTTTGTGGAAGTGTATCAAAGAACCAACAAAGGAGATTTCTAAGGAGGTTAGAAGAAGACTTGATGCTCATCAGACTGAAAAAGGTTCCAAAACCATCTCTAAAGAGTTTGGACTTGGATTCATGACCATTATTACCCTCCCCAGGAGTGCTCCACCAACAAACATCTCACCAAGAGCAAGTGTAGTAGTCTGTGAGATCTACAGTGGTGGAACAACAAGGGGAAAGACACTGTTCTCAGAAAAGAACATTGATGTCTGTCTGCAGTTTGCAAAAGATCACAGGGACAAGACAGAAGGCTACTGGGACAATGTTTTGAGACCAAATTAGATCTTTTGGTTTAAATGACAGGCATAAAAACACTGGAACGCATCCCATCTGTGAAACACGGTGGTGGTGGTATCATGGTTTGGACCTGTTTTGCTCCATCTGGATGGCATGCCTTCGTTGATGGAACAAATAATGCCAGGTAAATAAATAAATAAAGACCATAGTCAGCATGCCACCCTCCTGATTATGTGTTACGCTGTAAAGATAGGTGGCACTGATTGCTTTGAAGTGAACTGGTAATCTATACTAACAATGTAAATCAGATGGTACCCTTAAAAGCTTGACCCCAACTTGACCCCACTACTCAACGCCTTAACAAAGTGCGAGAACCCACACGAGAATGCCAGATAGGGAGAGAGAGCATGCATACCAATGAGAGTCTGAGTGAGCAGAGGACAGAGCATGCAAAAGTGACAGAGAGAGAGAGAGAGAGAGTGGGGGAGTTTCAGGGGCAGGTTTGGGCAGAGAGGGGGGGTGGCGTAAGGGACAGTGTGAACTGTGCGAAGGAGTAAATGGACCTGAGACCCAATTTGACCTGAAACATGATATTTTGTCAGTCGTTGTAGCACTGTTTCTTCTGCGTTTCAGTCAGTATTTGCATGATTGGCTGACGGTCACACACTGAGGATACAATTTCTCAGTCTCTGTGTCTCACACACATAGCAGCCCCGTCTTCCCAATGTCCAGGACATCCCTGCAGAACACACTAATCCTAACGGTCATATGGCTCTTACTGTTCCTTTTGTATAACTACGCAAAATGATCAAACTAACTAAAAGTAACAGTGGTTTGTGGTTCTATAACTGTAGTTCATCTGTTTCTCTGCAGACTTCATTCTCCTCCTTTCACCCTGATCTTCAATGATCAGGACCCCACAGGACCACCACAGAACAGCTATTATGTGGGTGGTGGGTCATTCTCAGCACTGCAGTCACACTGACATGGTGGTGGTGTGTTAGTGTGTGTTGTGCTGGTACGAGTGGATCAGACACAGCAGTGCTGCTGGAGTGTTTAAACACTGTGTCCACTCACTGTCCACTCTATCAGACACTCCTACCGAGTGTCTCCACCTTGTAGATGTAAAGTCAGAGACAGAAGCTCATCTGTTTCTGCACAGTTTGTGTTGGTCGTCCTCTAGTCCTTCATCAGTGCTCACAGGACGCTGTCGGCTGGACATTTCTGGTTGGTGGACTGTTCTCAGTCCAGCAGTGACACTGAGGGGTTTAAACACTCCAGCAGCACTTCTGCGTCTGATCCGCTCCAGCACAACACACACTAACACACCACCAAGAACCATAAAACCTGTGTTCTGCTCCTTTTCTGTTTTTGGTTTTCCTGTGTTGCTGGCTCCCTGGTGTGTGTGTTTGATTGTATTCAGGCTTCCCTGTTGCCTTCAGTGATGTCATAAATAGTTGGCAGCATATTTGATTATTATTCACACCTGCGTTAAAGCACTTCACTCACCCACTCCACCCACCACTTCAATACAGTACTATTGTTTTCTAAACCTCTGAGTCAGGGAATGACACGAGTCATTGCACAACAGGTCAATGGGGGAGTTTCTCTGCTCTGTCTCTCAAAGTGTTATTTTTAAACCATTGCTCAAAGAACTCATTAGTGAAGGGAGGTGACTTTAAAGAGTTTGGAGCACAATCTGGCAAACAGGTAGTACAATATGTAGATTTTGTGTGACATTTCATAGTTGTCATTTGACTGATTTCAGTCGGACTCTGTTTTATTGGTTTCTAGCAACTCTGAGCCTGATATATACGGGACTTCTCGCACCTATTTGTAGCCAGAGGTGGGACACGTTCTACTTGAAGACTGCATATACAGTGGGCAACGCTTTCAAATCTTTGATATTACTGCATAAATTCCACACAAGTCTTAAAAATAGATACAGAACCAAATGAAACAAAATATTACACTAAACGATTCAAGAGAATGTGGGTCATGCAGCAAGACAATGACCCTAAGCACACAACTCATTCTACCAAAGAATGGTGAAAGAAGAAGGTAGGTAAAATTAATCCTTAATCACATCACATCTGGTGATACAACTGGTTACTGTATGGTATCTGGAGATCTTGAGATGACAGCAGTATGTGAAAGAGCGTCCTGCTGTATAAGAGCACCGGAGTGTATGTTCAGTAATGGTAGAACCACTGTTTGCAGAACCTCACTAATATAACAGTGGGCTGTTAAAGTGTCTGTAATGAAGACCTGGTACACCCACACCATGCCACCAGACCACATGACCTCAATGTGTCATACATGATAACAAAATCTTGACCTTGGCGCTGACCACGCTGCCTCCAGACTGATCACAACAAAGCAGGGGACACAAATAACTGCTTACAGCCAAAGGCCATTGGTACCACTGGTCCTGCTCCTCATTCTCTTCCATGATCTGCTCTTACTTGGCAAGTAGGGTCTGTCTTCAAGCATCATCACCCAGAACACTGTCAGTGTAGTCCACACTTTGTAAAATGCTGTTTAACATTCATTTCAGACCGATGGAACATGCACCTTCTCTAACTTTGCCAAACATGTTTAACATTCATCAATTCAGTCATCCAGGAGGGGCTTGGAGTAGAACTGGTGCTCCTCCACATCCATAGGTTGTTCAGGCATCTGGTTCAGATGTTTCCTGGACGCCTCCCTGGATAGGTGTTCCAGGCATGTCCAACTGGGAGGAAACCCTGGGGGAAGACTCAAGACATGCTGCAGAGATTATATCTCTTGGCTGGCCAGGGAACACCTTGGTATCCTTCCAGAAGGAGGAAGAGGTAGCTGGAGAGGGAAGTCTGAGGAGTTTGTTTTTCAGCCTAAAGTTCAGGAGCTGCCTAGTGTCTTCTAGAGTAAGTGATCAAGTAAACCATATATTTCTTTAGTCCTTTTGTCTACTCTGACCAGATTCCCCAATCCCACCGAAGTGTCTCTCTCTCACTGTTTGAGAAGAACCGTCCCATAGCGAAATATTTGACCTTGCTGATCTGTGCCTGGTTGTGTAACCTGGTCTCATCAGTGCCAGGGCGCATTGTCTGGACTCATAATGTGTGTTAACCTGCCAGTGTTCTCCAGCATGACATAACACACGCAGCTCTAGTCTCTAATAATCCAAGATAAATGGCGACCTAGTATTCAAGCACTGCTGTGGAACTTCTCCGTCATGTAAGTCACACGGTGTTTGCCTTGTGACCCTCACACTGACTTACATACGTAACAGTAGACGCACTGGCCCATTTTGACCCAACTTTTGTCCATTTTGATATGGAATAGGTTTCGGGAACAATAACGAATCAGAATGACTTTATTAATCCCAGAGGCAATCCACCTATAGAAAATATAAAAATAGAATCATAAAAATAACAGAGTAATAAAAGAAATAAGCAGAATAAACTCTTTGGAACATATTAAAAATGGTTATGAAAATAAATAAATATGAACATCCAGAGTTATTGCACAGATCAGTAAAATGAACGAATTGCACGGATGAACCATAGTGGTTTGTTGTGGTCACCCATTAAAGGAGGAGTTATAGAGTCTGATGGTCACAGGTAGGAATGACCTCCTATGTTGCTCTGAAGTGCACTTTGGTGAGTCTTGCACTGAAAGTGCTCCTGTGTCCATAACGGTCTGCAGTTTGGACAGCATCCTCCTCTCTGACACTGCCCTCAGAGAGTCCAGCTCAACTCCCACGGCATCACTGGCCTCACTGAGTCTTTTGGCGTCTGCTGCCCTCAGCCTGCAACAGCATAGAGGATAAGACTCGCAACCACAGATCCCACAGATCGTCCAGCAGATGTTGAAGGACCTCAGGCGCCTCGTAAAATAGAGGCCCTTCGGCCCTTCCTGTAAAGGGCATCAGTGTTCTTAGCCCAGTCCAGTTTACTCTCAATATTTACTCCCAGTTATTGTACTCCTCCACAGTGACCACTCAGTTAGACTCCATAGAGCAGGTAGATGATGGTGTCCTCAACTCCCAGGTGGGGCAAACTGGAGGCAGTCCAGAGATGGCAGGCTATTTGGAGAGGGAGGGAGGGTGAGTGGAGTGGACTGTCGAGGGCCAGCAGCTGAGGAGTCAGGACAAATGAGGACAGAGCCTGCAGAGTCAAATCTGTTAAAGATAGGATAAAGTTTGTCCACGTTGCGCTCAACTTCTCTGCTGTCTGCCTTCTCTGCACTGCGTTGATCTGAAACTATTGATGGTCCTCATTCCACTCCAAACATCTTGCATGCTGCTTCCTCCAGGTTAAAGTTGTTAGTTCGTCCAGCTCGATCAGCTGATCCCGGGTATAAACAAAGCGTCCACAAAGCATGTAACTGTCCATGAAATGCAAATCTTGGCTTTTAAGAGTTCATTCACGTGACATAATGCCAGCAGGGGCAAGGAGCCAGGCCTGAGGATCGCAGGGTTCATGCTGCTTGCTTTCGGCAGCTGGAGTCTGAGAGAGCAAAATTGGCCATACTCTCTCTGGGTGGGTAGATGGCGCTCTCTCCCTGGTCCACGCTCAAGGTGATGTAGGCATCTGTCCACTATTGTATCGGAGCTGGGGACCCACTGCTTTCCTCCGAGCACGTTGGCTGACCACATCCTATGTGATGTGATCCTATGCTGCCGGTTTGATTCCCTGAACTGGCAGGACATGATTGAAGTGTCCTTAACTCCCGTTGATAGGGCTGACCACCACGGCCCCTGTCCTCTAGTGTGGGGAAATGTGGTCTCTTATGAAATATCATTGCAGCGTCCAGGTCAGGAACCAAAACAGACAAATCTGGACATCCACTGATGTACGGTGTGAGTCAGGGCTTTGTGTTTTGGGGTGTGTTTAAATGAGAGAGACTGAAAGCGAGAGAGCGGATTAATGTGCATTTAATAACATCCTGTGTTCCTGTAATCGAGCCTTTAACATTCAGACTAGTGTTCCAGTAACACATCCTTACTGGCAGTCGTTAGCTTTAATAGATGTTTCTCTCTCTGTTCTCTGTTCTCTCTCTCTCTCTCTCTCTCTCTCTCTCTCTGTTCTCTCTCTCTCTGTTTCTCTCTCTGTTTCTCTCTCTCTCTCCCTCTCTGTTCTCTATCTCTCACTCTGTTCTCTCTCTCTGTTCTCTATCTCTCACTCTGTTCTCTCTCTCTGTTTCTCTCTCTCTCTCCTCTGTTCTCTCTCTCTCTCTGTCCTCTCTCTCTCTCTCTCTCTCCTCTGTTCTCTCTCTCTCTCTCTCTCTCTCTGTTCTCTCTCTCTCTCTCTCTCTCTCTCTCTCTCTCTCTCTCTCTCTCTTTCACTCGTGTCCCCCTCGACAACAGCTCCTGCTCTCTGATTGGCTGAGGCGCGGGGTTGGGGCGGGGCGGTGGACTTGTTGTGATATTGTCCTCTCAGTGTCTCAGTGTTTCAGTCCGAGCAGAGACGGGACGCGGAGCGGAGGTCTGTGCTTTTCCTCCACCGTGCTGTCCCTCATTCCTTCACCTTCCCGCAGGAATACCGCTTTTCCGGAGACAGTGAGACTCCAGAGACAGCGAGGCAGTGAGGCAGTGAGACAGTGAGACTCCAGAGGCACTGGGCAGTGAGTCTCTAGAGGCAGCGAGGCAGCGAGCCGGATGTGCTCAGAGGATGAGTCCGGCTTTAGAGGCGCTGATGGAGGGGTGTAGGTACCCGGGGAAGGGCGGAGTGATGCTGGAGCCGTTTGTCCATCAGGTCGGAGGTCACTCCTGTGTGCTGCGCTTTGGGGAGCAGACCATCTGCAAACCCCTGATCCCCCGAGAACACCAGTTCTACAAGAGCCTCCCAGTACAGATCCGCAGGTTCACCCCCCAGTACAGAGGTGAGGACACTGTGTGTGTGTGTGTGTGTGTGTGTGTGTGTGTGTGTGTTATTGTTTACTGTGGATGTGTACATACATACATACATACAAACATACATATATGTGTGTAAATATATATACTCTGAGGTTCAGCATCGTCAGCCAATCAGCAGCCTGCAGCTTCTACAGTAGGTCACGAGATTTTATCCAAGAAATCATTGCGATCAGTAATCAATAATAATCAATAATTGTCATTTTGAGATCAATGCTGATCTTCGGTACGATGGTAAGTGTATGGATACAATCGCACCCTTTAAACAGCAGTTTCCCTTAAATGATCATTAATAAGTATATTTTTCAGATTTCGAACCGCGGTACGGTGTCGTCTTATAACGGAGAAAAACGTAACGTTGGGGAAACGGAGGTCCCGTTTATTGTGCGAGAGGTCAAGCTCGTCAACGTAAACAGGCCTACTGGTGCGAAACCAGGGCCTTCTCACCACCAGTGCACACAAACAGCGAGTGAAGAGTTCAGCCAAACGAGGGTCGAGTTACCGAACCGGTGAAATATGGATTGCTGTGACAGAGCACATGCAAATTTATGCCCCATAATCCTTATATATTTATTTATACCGTCCCGGGCACACACGCTGGCGTCTTTCCCGGTGTGCGTGTGACGAACACAAGGTGTCGGCGGTGTCTTTGACTCAGTCGCAATGTGTGTCTGTAGTATCTGTGACCGTGTGCGCGACGGGCCTAAAAAAAGACGAAAGAATGCAGTACACAACCCGGCTGACTCCATCTCCTCCACACAGACACTGAAACCATCATTCCAGGGTTCTCGATAATGCACGGTAACGTACCGTGGGTCCTACCGACACCGAAACCCTCAAATACTCTCACAAACACTTACACCGTTTCTGACTCAGCTGCTGGCTAATGGTTCATGAGTGTGCTCAGTGGTGCAAAGCTATGACATCACAGCCTGTGACATCACCACCCACACTGCAGAGACACAGAGACTCCGGGTCTTAGTGTCTGATTGTCCACGCTTCCACCCTGGACGGTTGCACTTACACTCACACTAACACGTCCAGTTATGTGCAGTTTGCTCATGTCGCGTGACCGGAATGCTCTTTTTCCTCATGCTCGTAACGTATCCGAAAGGCCTTCCTGTTGTTCCTGTCCGTCCCAAAAGGGTCAGGGAGGGAGGGGGACTGTACCCATTTATGGCTGGCGTGAGACACACGCTGTAAATTATCCGAAAGAGCCGCGTTGTAGGAGTGTGTGAAAGTCGGCAGCATTCCGACCGGAAAGCAGGGTTTTAGCCCCACGTGAATCAGGAATTTCCCCCTGTTTTTCTGTCTCTCTTTCAGGCTGATTAAACTGTTGTGTGTTTCTGTGGGTTTTTATGTGGTTGTTTAACAGTTATTCATGTGTCCACTCAGGTGTTCACTTGCAGGTGACGTTGTATTAAAAGATAAATACTAAATATTATACTTTAACGAAGTGGTTTGCATATGAAAAAACCATGAACCACAGTCCTGTGTTTACAAACAACCCAACAAACAGGTGGGTTACGGTGTGTGTAAGTGTGTGTGACTGTGAGGTTACAGTGCAAATATGAAGAAAAGGCTGTCTCTGTAAATCTGAACACCTCTCTGCATGTGTCCTGCCCGTGTATGTGTGGTATTTGATGTATGGATTTCATGCTGTGCAAGATTTTAATAAACGTACTCTGAATTTGACACCAAACCCCTCCTGCGTGGTGTGTTTCACTGTTTCACTCTGTTTTACTGGGGTTTACTGTGTTGATGTGCAAATCTACACATGGTTTGTGTGTGTGTGTGTGTGTGATGTATGGAAAGTACGGAATGGTTGTGTAGGGCTGGGTGATATGACCATAAAACTCATATCTCGATATGTTTGGTGGTATGCGATGAAAACCTGAACAGAGTATAATTTACAACGGTACCTTATATAACAACCAAAAGACGACTGTGTCAGTGAGAGATTGTGGTCCCTCCGGAAACCATTTCCACACAATCGACCCACTGGTGGTCATTTTTTTTATTTATTAAATCGTACACGCATGGTAACAGATGCAGACTCGTACAAAATATATCTCGATACATCGATATGTGCGATGTATCGCCCCACCCCAGGTGACAGTCCCGTACTGTACGTCATTTCCCTTTTCTCCTCTCTGCAGGGGTGGTTTCAGTGAGCTTTGAGGAGGATGAGGAGGGGAACCTGTGTTTGATAGCGTACCCTCTGCACAGCGACCCATCTGATATCGAGAATAAGGAACCCTTAGCTGATGGAGAACCCAAGAACAAGTTCCTAAAGTGGGGTAAGAAGAAGCCATCTGGTCTTATGGAGCACGAGAGAGCAAGACTGAGCCGCAAAGAGGAGAAGAGCAAAAGGTGAGCCATGATGCGCATCGTGATACGTGGGTGGTGGGTCGTTCTCAGCACTGCAGTCACACTGACGTGGTGGTGGTGTGTTAGTGTGGATCAGACAGCAGTGCTGCTGGAGTGTTTAAACCCCTCAGTGTCACTGCTGGACCGAGAACAGTCCACAGACCAGAAATGTCCAGCTGACAGCATCCTGTGGGCAGCGTCCTGTGAGCACTGATGAAGGACTAGAGGACGACCAACACAAACTGTGCAGAAACAGATGAGCTTCTGTCTCTGACTTACATCTACAAGGTGGAGACACTCGGTAGGAGTGTCTAATAGAGTGGACAGTGAGAGGACACAGGGTTTAAACACTCCAGCAGCACTGCTGTGTCTGATCCACTCGTACCAGCAACACACACTAACACACCACCACCATGTCAGTGTGACATGAATGACCCACCACCCACATAATAGCTGCTCTGTGGTGGTCCTGTGGGGTCCGTTGAAGGACAGCGTTTTCTAAGACCACTTGTATTTTCACTCTCTCTGCAGTAATCGTGAGGATAAGGCAGAGGTTCTGTACTACAGTCTGGAGAAAGGGAACGTGGTGCCACAGATTAAACACAACCCGTGGAGTCTTCAGTGCCACCAGCAGCATCTCCAGAGAATGAAGGAAAACTCCAAACACAGAAACCAGCACAGTATCCTTTATAGCTGACAAGGTTCTTCTGTAGCTACACGTGAAGATGCTTCTGATGTTTCAGTAGATACAAATCAAACCACATTGATTTACTGGTACTGAAGAATTATCACCAGCGTCCTGGACACTGTTGTTTCCTTAACTCATGACCCTTTTCAGAGTTTATTCTGCTGGAGAACCTCACATGGCGTTATCGGGTTCCCTGTGTTCTGGACCTGAAGATGGGAACCCGGCAGCATGGGGACGACGCCACTGAGGAGAAGAAAGCCAATCAAATCCGCAAATGTCAGCAGAGCACGTCCTCGTCTATAGGAGTCCGACTCTGTGGGATGCAGGTAATACAACACACACACACACACACACACACACACACACACACACAGTGTGTCAGCAGTTTAAGCCAGTGTTTCTTAACCCTTAATCTGCTCGTTAAGCCCTTCAGAGCTGCATGGTGTGTGTTAAAATTAAATCATGCAGGGCAGAGGTGCCTCCAGGACCAGGGTTGAGAAACACTGGTTTAAGCTGTGGTGGTGGAGGGGTTGGGGGAGGGGTTGCGGGAGTGGGTGGTGCGGTGAACCTGTTACATACCCTGATCAACCATAACATAATGACCCTCTCACCCTTAAACATCACGTTCTCTTCCTGCAGGTGTACCACAGTGTGACAGGACAGCTGATGTTCATGAACAAGTACCATGGGCGCAAGTTGAGTCTGGCCGGCTTCAAAGAAGCTCTGTGCCAGTTCTTCAGTGATGGACGGGTTCTCCGCAGAGAACTGCTCTCCCCAGTTCTCCAGAGGCTCAAAGAGATGCGAGCAGTCCTGGAAGCGTGCGAGAGCTACCGCTTCTTCTCATCTTCTCTTCTTATCATCTACGACGGAGCGCCACCCCCAGCTCCTGCTCGGTCCCGCCCCTCCCGCGGAGGAGAGGAGGAAGATGAGGAGGAGGACGATGAGGATGAAGACGACGAGGAGGAGGAAGGGGCGTACGGTGGACGCTCGCAGGCTCGAGACAGTTCAGGCTCACCTCTGGTGGACGTGAGAATGATCGATTTTGCTCACACTACCTGTCGCGATTACGGAGAAGATGCCGTGGTTCACGAAGGTGGAGACAGCGGCTACATCTTTGGCCTTCAGAACCTCATCAGCATTCTGTCCCAGCTCGAGGAGCACAGCAACGATTAATCACACGCAGGCCTGTGTGTTACCATGCCAACCGCCATGCCAGGCTTACTATGGATACCCTGATAGTAGCAGGGTTGAAGGCCACGTTGGGGTTAACCGCAACACAAGGAAGAGGGGTCACAGGGCGGAGTGTCAAAGGTCAGTCCTGAAACCCTTAAGTGTGGCCCTCAGGAGCTGATGGGACTGGACATGACACTTCTGTTTGTTTTGAGAAAGAGTGTGGTCCCTCTCTCCTCCAGTCGTTTCCCCATTCTCTGTGTGATGGAGGGATGGAGATAGCCCCACGTTTGGGCTGTGATTCCATTCGTTCTCCCTCCCTCTCTCTCTCTCTCTCTCTCTCTCTCTCTCTCTCGCTCTCTCTGAAAGAGACGAGATCCGAGCAGGTTTGTGACTTCCGTAAGAGGACTGACCGTCGAGTGGTTCTCCAGTAGTTCTCGTAAGCATACGTGCTTTGATGGTGTGCGTTTGTTGCAACTCGAAGACGTTTTCTTCGTTTTTGACTTTGGTAGCACAGACATGAATAGATAAGCCATTATGATGATGCTTCATAAACGATATGTAGAGATTAAGGTGCTTTACAACCAAGACCAAGAGAACTTGATGCATAAGGGACTCTGTCTGAGGGCACGAAGGGAATGAGAGACGCTCATATGAAGATTCTTCTGAAGATCGCATGGACAGCATTCTTGATGCCTCTTCGGGGGACCGACGTCATCACTCGGGACACGTGACGACGCTCGGTCGTTTTTCTTCCTCTTCATTCCGTATCTGTGTTCGTTAAAGATGAAATGAGATGCTACGAAGAGAACCTTATTTATTGATTAGCTTATTTTCTACTACACGTGAAAAGGCGAAGCCGAATGGACTCCGACATTCCATCCCACTGTACTGTTAAGATGTTATTTATATAAGACCCAACCTGTTTTTCTCTTTGTGTTAAACAATAAACAGAATCCTGCTTTCGTTGTGGTGAATCCAGAAGGTGTTTCAATAAATGTGCGATCATTTATAACGATGTGTGTCTCTGTTTATTGATTTATTCATACCTACAATCGCTATACAGTTCCCTCTGCAAAACCAGATACCAGGTTTAGGAATATTGTGATATTAAAATTGATTTGATAAATATTGGCCAGTTTTTCCTGCTTTGACGTACTTTAATTTGCACCAAAATGTAAAAAGTATTATTGCAAGATTTTCAGGAGACCCTAGGCTGCTCAAATCTGGCTTCATTTAAAATGTAAATATTAACAGAATTTACATATTCGTATGAATTTTGTCATGTTTTAATTAACAATTAGATTAATATGCTTATTTATAATAAAACGTTCATCAAAATGTGGTCCAAATAAAATTGTTATTTATGTTTTGTATTATTAACTTCTCAAGACTTTTATTCTGAAATTTGAACAGTGAGCAAACAAGGAGAGCAAATAGCCCCTCCCTTCTCATTTTCCTCTAACCAAGTATCTGGGTCAGTGATGTCATCAGCCCCGCCCCCTCTCTCTGATCAGTCAGAGTCTGTAGGCTGATCATCAGCCCCGCCTCTCTCTGATCAGTCACAGTCTGTGTGCAAAGGAGCATCAGCCCCGCCTCTCTCTGATCAGTCAGAGTCTGTGCAGGTTGATCATCAGCCCCGCCTCTCTCTGATCAGTCAGGAGTTCAGGTGCAGGCTGGAGCATCAGCCCCGCCTCTCTCTCTGATCAGTCAGAGTCTGTATGCAGGCTGATCATCAGCCTCGCCCCCCTCTGATCAGTCAGAGTCTGTGTGTGCAGGTTGAGCATCAGCCCCGGGCCTCTCTCTGATCAGTCACAGTCTGTGTGCAGGCTGGAGCATCAGCCCCGCCTCTCTCTGATCAGTCAGAGTCTGTGTGCAGGCTGAGCATCAGCCCCGCCTCTCTCTGATCAGTCAGGAGTCCGTGCAGGCTGAGTGATCAGCCCGCCTCTCTCTGATCAGTCCTCATTTTCCTCTAACCAAGTATCTGGGTCAGTGATGTCATCAGCCCTGCCCCCTCTCTCTGATCAGTCAGAGTCTGTATGCAGGTTGATCATCAGCCCCGCCCCCTCTCTCTGATCAGTCAAAGTCTGTATGCAGGTTGAGCATCAGCCCCGCCCCCTCTCTCTGATCAGTCAGAGTCTGTGTGCAGGTTGATCATCAGCCCCGCCCCCTCTCTCTGATCAGTCATGTTTATTTTTTTCAGAAATGAAATTGAAGATCTGCTGATCTACTTACATAAACACATGGTGTTTAAAATGCTCAATAAATCACAGTGACCGGTGAGTGGACCTGATGACGTATGCTCTCCTAACTCACTGCTTCTGCTCTTATATATGTACTCTGTGTCCACTGCAGGTTAGATCTGACCCGTCACATGATGTCCCCAAATACGGCACACTATGGTATTGCTGGGATTCTCATTTATTAATGTTGTGCTTCTAACAACAGGCATCACAAAGCTGCTTAGAGACCCACGACCAAGCCCCCAGGGATGGAGCCAATAGCAACAGTAGCAAGGGGAAACTCCCTCAGAGCAAGAGGAAGAGCTCATGAGAGGAACCAAGGGAATCCATCCAACTCTCACTGGTACCAGATAGCCAAACAGATAATAGAACAAAGGCATGAAGAAATAAGGGATGGATATCCAGAAGCAACTGACGTATAAATAGCAGAAGTCTTATCAGAGGGACGAGTGGTGCTCCTATCAGAGTCCTATCAGCTCTTCTGACCACACAGGAGCTCTTTGTGGTTCTATAATTCCAGACTGTAGTTCATCTGTTTCTCTGCAGACTTTATTCTCCTCCTTTCACCCTGATCTTCAATGATCAGGACCCCACAGGACCACCACAGAGCAGCTGTTATGTGGATGGTGGATCATTCTCTGCACTGCAGTACAAGTGGATCAGACACAGCAGTGCTGCTGGAGTGTTTAAACACTGTGTCCACTCACTGTCCACTCTACTAGACACTCCTACCGAGTGTCTCCAC
>CM067504.1:1849943-2001233 GCA_034509495.1 Acestrorhynchus altus | reverse complement strand
TCTCTCTCTCTCTCTCTCTCTCTCTCTCTCTCTCTCTCTCTCTCTCTCTCCACAGACTATCTGGTTGTAT
The DNA here is from genome assembly GCA_034509495.1 of Acestrorhynchus altus. Taxonomy (NCBI): domain Eukaryota; kingdom Metazoa; phylum Chordata; class Actinopteri; order Characiformes; family Acestrorhynchidae; genus Acestrorhynchus; species Acestrorhynchus altus. The sequence continues at coordinate 2,001,163 of CM067504.1, read as the reverse complement.
GATCACAGAGAAAGGCTGTTCTTCTCTGGCTGCCGCTCTGATTTCAAACCCATCATACCTGAAAGAACTGGATCTGACCTATAATCACCCAGGAGAGTCAGGAGTGAAGCTGCTCCTTGCCAGACTGGAGGATCCACACTGTACACTCAACACACTGCGGTATGAAGTGTGTGTGTGTGTGTGTGTGTGTGTGTGTGTGTGTGTGTGTGTGTGTGTGTGTGTGNGTGTGTGTGTGTGTGTGTGTGTGTGTGTGTGTGTGTGTGTGTGTGTGAATTGAATGAGATCAAATGTAGAATGTGAGAACCTGCTCAGATGCAGTGTTTAGGCCATGACACCAACATATGGGGATGGGAGGAGCTACACATCATATAGGCCTTTTCCACCAACGTGGAACGGGTTCCGTTATGGTTCGCGAACCTAATTTTGAACCCAGTTCAGTATTAATATTTATGAAAGTCCATGCAGAGTCTATACAGTGGCATGAATTCGATGATTCCAGTGAGGACACCGTCAGAGGGCAGTGGAACCAGTTCATGAACCATAGTTCCTTTGGTGGAAAAGGCCTACTTCTGGAACCAGTCACCAGAGGTTCTAGATAAACACTGTCCTGATATGTGTGTTTGTGTGTGTGTGTGTTTAGAGTGGAACATAGTGGGAAGACCACAATCAAACCGGGACTAAGGAAATGTAAGTTCTCTGTTTCTCTCTCTCACTCTCACACACACACACACACACACACACACACACACACACACACACACTCCCTCTATTACTGAAGTGTTTCTCTTCTGTGTTCAGACTGCTGCGATCTCACACTGGAGCCCAAAACAGCACACACTCATCTCACTCTGAGTGAGGGGAACAGGAAGGCAGTGTTCGGAGAGCTGCAGTGGTTCCCTGGTAATACAGACAGGTTTGATCACTGGGAGCACGTGACGAGTAGAGAGAGTCTGACTGGACGCTGTTACTGGGAGGCCGAGTGCAGTGGGAGAGCTGTACTGGCTCTGACTTATAAACCCATCAGCAGGAAAGGAGGCAGCTCAGACTGCTGTTTCAGAGGGAACGAGGAGTCCTGGAGTCTGACCTGCTCTAATTGCAGGTACTATTTTTATCACAACAATAACTACACGGAACTCTGTGCTCCTCGCTCGGCCTACAGGAGATTAGGAGTGGATCTGGATCGTAATAACACAACTACTGTCGCTCCTCCTCCCTCCAGCAGTGAGAGAGTAGGAGTGTATGTGGACTGTCCGGCTGGCACTCTGTCCTTCTACAGCATCTCCTCTGACACACACACACTCACACACTTACACACAGTCCACACCACATTCACTGAACCCCTCTATGTTGGGTTTAGTATTTGCTCCGGCTCCTCTGTGTGTGTGTGTAAGGTAGAGTAACCGGACTTTTTCAAACTGCCTCTGTCTTTTTTTATCTTCTGACTCTTGAGGATTATGAATTATGACTATAACTTGGAATAAAATCATTTTACATTGACTCCAATTTTTTTTAAATGCGTGTGTAGATGTGAGTATATGTGACTATGTGAAATAAATGTCCCATATTTGAAAAGGGACTATAATTATGGCCACCTCCTTGTTTCTACACTCACTGTCCATTTCATCAGCTCCTCTTACCACACAGGAGCACATTGTAGTTCATCTGTTTCTCTCCATACTTCCATGTCATCCTCCTTTCATGGTCAGGACCAGACAGGACCACCACAGAGCAGCTATTATCCGATGCCGTATGGTTTGGTATAACTGCAACAGGAATTACCAAACGTGGCACAGACGCCACCTCTTTCTGCAAGAGCAATGTCATGGCAATGAAGGGGAGCAGCCGTGGTCTGGTGGTTTGAGAACCAGCCTTGTGACTGGCAAGACATGAACTGGCAGGACACGACTGAAGTGCCCTTTAGCAAGGCACTGAACTCCCCAGCCGCTCCCTGGGTGCTGCGGATAGGGCTGCCCACTTCTCCGGGCACGTGTTCCCACTGGTGTGTGAATGTGTGTATGACTGTGTGTGTGTGTGTGTTTGTGTGTGTGTGTGTGTGTGTGTGTGTGTGTGTGTGTGTGTGTGTGTGTGTGTGTGTGTGTGTGTGGATGGGTAAAATGCAGAGGATTAATTCCTGTGTGTGCGAAACACAGTGGGTCAAATGAGTATAATTACATACAGTATATGTATATATACAGTATATACATTACATACATCTGTCCAGTCCCGTAAAAATGGAAAGGAAATAGAAATGTTCAGTGTATTTAAAAACACATGACCAATAGACTGTATTTCTGTAGTCGTAGGGATTTTGTCTATTTTTTATTATAAACTAAATATTTTGGTTTATACAGTTTATTGCAATAGGATATAAACACCATATCGAGGTTTCCGAGCCTAAGGGTCTCGCATAAACCTTCCCTGGACAGTAGAGACAGTTACTCCAACAAAAGCAGGATAAACTCCTTTTAATGTCCTTGATTCCAGAATGAATGAAAAGGAGGATATGACTTTATCATCAGTATCAAAAGAAGTAGCCAAGTTATGTAATCTATAATACATTCAGTCTGTGTGTCCAAACCTTTGATCGGTGCTGTTTATGTAACTGATACAATCAACACATTCACTAATAATGGACCACCATAAAAGGACAGATTTGTTGATTTGTTGATTCCTGGAACAGAAGCAGGAGAAACTGGAATAATCAACAAAACCCTGGGACAAAGACCAGTCCACAGTCTGTAAAAATGGTCCAACTGGGTCAGGTTTCTCTTATCAGTTTAGTTTCCTCTGACAAACTCATTAAACAGGAGAAAACTGTTTTTATGGCAACATACTTTGAGCAGAGGTGTTGGGTTGTTCTCAGTTCAATTAACAACCCATCCCCTCAATTTAATTAATTATTCACAATGTAATAAATATTCTCAGTTTAATTAACAATATAATAATTAAAATTCCATTCCCTCAATTAAATAATATTTGTATTCATGTAATTATTCCTCTAATATAATAATTTGGAGGGTTCCGATTAATTTATACTCGATTAATTTATAATCGATTGATTTATAACCGACGGTTATATTCTTTTCTGATTATTTCAGCTCTATACGGACCTACAACAAACCTCGTATCTCAACCGATAACATCGAATCAAAGCTTCAAAGAACCGACTCCGGGCGTGATTGAGTCGACTCTTTGTTCGGTTCCTGTGGGTGATTCGGACAGGCGGGCAGGCGGACGGGGTGTGACGTGTGTTCGAGCCGTGTAGTGTTGACGTGTCTCTAAAGCGCTTCCTCTGCGCCGCTGCTCCGAACTGGGAGCTCAGATTTGCACGGGTTTGACTGGGAAAACAGCATGGCGAGTGAGTAACTGTACTGGGAAATGACCCGGACTGTCTGTTTGAGCGCGCGCGGTTGATCGGCCGGTATTCGGATCGGTTAATTGACCTATTAGTGAGTGTAACGGCGAGGCGGATTGGTCAGATCTTCGGCAATCTGTAATCGGCTGTAATGTTCAGAGAGTCTTATTTCATTTTCTCACCAAAGTTAGTTTTTCTCCAGTTTGGCGATTCGTTTAAAGTTCGTAATTCGCAGTTAATCGTTCGGTTTCCTTTTATTTTTACATTATTTTGACACTTAAACTACATAACAGAAACCATGTTGGAAATTTGTCCAGTGTATTTATGAGAATTTGAGTTTTGTTTATTATTTTATATAGTTTTAGGTAGGTTTATATAGTTTTTTTACTTGGGGCTTTTATTTTGAAATTTGTAGTCTGTTAGCTGCTAACGGATAATGCTACGTTCTTCCGGGAACAAATTGTTGCTATAAACGTATATCTTTAAAACCCACAATGTCTTTAAAATTACACTCTGCTGCTCAATGTCTAATTATGTCGATGTCGCGAAGAATTAACCTTAAAAATCCCTAAAATCGGCTTTGGTTTGGGGAGAAGCTATGCTAAGCTACATGAATCAATGTAAAGTTTAGGAAAAGTGTCTCTTACAAACCTCGATTTCAGCCTTTCTGTCTTTCTGTCGTGTTTATGTGACCAAAGCTCTGTGATAGTAAAGGTGTTTAGTGTTTATTAAAGGCGAAAAGGCAGAAAAACGGTTGCAAACTTGTGATGACGAGGCTTTAGCTCCTCATTCACTACAGACTTCAACCTTTACAGCTTTAAAGCTTTAATTTCACTTTTATTCGCAAATAAATAAAAAGTGTGTATAGGGGACAGTCTCACACACCATATACAACTTTCAGGAGATCCTAGACTACTATTTTATCTTCATTTGAAAAGGAAAAATGAAGAAAACAGATATTTCTTTGTATTTATCCACATTTCCTGGTGATTTTTGGCTCTTCTTTTGTTTTTAAGCAGTAAAAACACTTTCTATCATAGAAATTCTGTTGGAGCTTGGTCACCCTTACTGTGCTTGAGCTGACAATGCAATACTTGTGATTAAATTAACAGTAAAATGCATTTAATTGTTAATTTAAGTGCTTCAAAATACTTGACAGTGGTCCAAATAAGTAAAACAACCTTTTATTATTTTTATTGATCAATTTTATATATTATTAGCTCTTCTCTGGACCTTTCTGGACTCTGATTAGTCAGATTCTGTGTCCAGGTTGAGCATGTACATGTGGACAGAGCAGTAAACATGCACTGGAAGCTCATTTGGCTTGTAAACTGGGATTTAATTCGGTTGGAAATTGGGCTGCTTTCTGAGCTCACTGATCTCATCACACCATGATCATGTCTGTAGTTTACTCGGATCCTGAGTTATGAAGCGTAGAGAACGTGACGTACAAACTGGATCTCTGGTTCAAAGAGCTAACCATGGTCCTGAATGCACTGCTGCTCTGTACATTTTAGTGCTTTTCCTGCTCTCAGCACACCGTCAGCTAATCAGGTCATTAACACGTCGTTGAATCCACTGAAATGTGCAGGGCACATAAAACCTTCGTAGAACCTTATAGTCTACAAAAGTAGAACCTTAGAATGTGTTTGATTAGAATGAAAGGCTTCAGCCAGTTGACCTTTGAGTTGAAGGTGACCCCCGTCACTAGTTAATTCCATCAGTCAGTTGATCAGTGAATGTTGTGTTTTAACAAATCCCCCTTTTCTGCTTTCAGTTAAGTTCCTGGAAGTAATAAAACCGTTCTGTGCGGTTTTACCTGAAATTCAGAAACCAGAAAGGAAGGTATGCATATCGCTGGACTCCAGCCGTTTCCTTCCTTCTTATATAAAATAAACACTTCATTAAACTGTCTTCTAAACGGTTCCTTCTGCTGTGGTTGTGCTTTCAGATCCAGTTCAGGGAAAAGGTGCTATGGACAGCCATCACTTTGTTCATCTTTCTCGTGTGCTGTCAGGTACGTTGTTTTTTAAAGCCTAGTTTGGTTTATGTCGAGCTGAAGTGCTCTTGTACACCGTCACTAAGCAGTGTTCTCTCTCTTTCAGATCCCTCTTTTTGGGATCATGTCTTCAGACTCGGCCGATCCGTTCTACTGGATAAGGGTCATTCTGGCCTCCAACAGGGGTCAGTATCTGTTTATGTGCAAGATGTGTTGTCATAAGAATTTCGTTTCTCAGCCAAGATGCACAAACTGCTTGTCGACAGTTGAATCGGTTAATAAAATCAGATTTTTTTTTGCACGTTTTTAAACTGGATTCACCATTTGATTCGTTTTGTTAGAACACAGGTGAAGTGGGACGGGTTCTATCCGTGGAGTTTGTTTACCCCGTTCAGAGTTTAACAGTGCGTCTGCTGCAGGTACTCTGATGGAGCTGGGTATCTCTCCTATCGTGACCTCTGGCCTCATCATGCAGCTGCTGGCTGGCGCTAAAATCATTGAGGTTGGAGACACACCTAAAGACAGAGCGCTGTTCAATGGAGCTCAGAAACGTAAGTGTGATTGTAAATTACATTGTGGTTCATTTCCATGAGGAGGAAAATATTTATTTATATATTCTCATAACAAAAAGTTACAATGACCGTAAAAATCAACATTTTAATGGGTGAACAAACAATATAGTTAAAACTTTGAACATTTTTATGGACTAGAAAAGGTTTCCCTTTTCTAAAAGCTAAATAAACAAGTACAGGAGCTCTGAACCATCTTGTGTCCAGAAAATGATTTCCTTTATAGGTTACTGGGCTGGTTTTGTCCATTAAATGTCTTTTAAAAAACAGAAGTCATGTAAAAATTCTCCCTTTTGCAAATAAAAGATAAGTGAAGCTAGATGTGAACTATTTTGTGAATTATTGTCATTATGGATTGGATTTTAGGGCTCTGTGATATTTGTGTTGATTTCATGGTTGTAAACGGAACGTGTTGTGGTCTGAGACGATATCGTATGGAATTTTGCGCCCCCTGCTCATAGCTCCTCCTCTATTCTTCTCCCCTCCTGCATTTGAACCCTCATGTACAAACTAGAGGAGGCGTCAGAGTGTAAGGAAGAAGAAACGATCCGATTTCTGTCTGTTTAAATATAGTAAAATAAGGACAGGATGATTTCACGGGGTGGCGATTTTTTCACATTGTATATTTCACATCGTATAATCATATCGTGTTTAGTGGTTCTGATAAAATGTAGAGGGATATGAGCCATAGAACGCAGTAAGACATTGTGAAACCAAATATACATTGTTTGTTGACCATCGGTTTTAATACCATGGTACCTAGAACGTATTTATTCTGGTCTTGTCTTGAAGACCGGATCTTGTTCCACAGATTTAGAGGTTAATTCAGTGAAATAATCACTAATTTAATGGCTGTTTGTGTTTGCAGTGTTTGGAATTATCATCACCATCGGCCAGGCTATCGTGTATGTGATGACTGGCATGTATGGAGACCCCTCGGAGATGGGTGCTGGTATCTGTCTCCTCATCATTATTCAGGTTAGAGAGACTTAAAGGGGTAAACGAAAACCCAGGCTTATCGTTAAGACAATGAAAGGCGTTAAAGGTGTCGACTGACTAAAGACAACGAGAGTAATGTAGCTCTGGTCGTGTTTTTGTCTTCTGCAGTTGTTCGTGGCTGGTCTCATTGTGCTGCTGTTGGACGAGCTGCTTCAAAAGGGCTATGGTTTGGGCTCGGGCATTTCACTCTTCATCGCCACCAACATTTGCGAGACCATTGTATGGAAAGCCTTCAGCCCGACTACAGTCAACACAGGCAGAGGTACACCTTCAGAGAGGAAAACCTTCTCACACTCTCACCGTGACCAACAAACCCGCTTGTATGTGACTGTAGAGACGCCGGGTTTTCCAAACCACGCCTTGCTTGTGTTCATGTGTTTCCAGGGACTGAGTTCGAGGGTGCCATCATTGCCCTGTTCCACTTACTGGCCACACGTACTGATAAAGTGCGAGCTCTGAGAGAGGCCTTCTACAGGCAGAACCTGCCCAACCTCATGAACCTCATTGCTACAGTCTTCGTGTTTGCTGTGGTCATATACTTCCAGGTCAGTGATGACGCGTAAGGACAGGATGACTGTGAATTTAAAAAGGGTGGATCGAGTGAAGGGTTGGTCTTCATGTTTCTTTTTTCATGCCAATCTTAGGGATTCAGAGTGGATTTACCCATCAAGTCTGCACGTTACCGTGGCCAGTACAACACCTACCCCATCAAACTCTTCTACACCTCCAACATCCCCATCATCCTGCAGTCTGCACTCGTGTCCAACCTCTACGTCATCTCTCAGATGCTCTCCACGCGCTTCAGTGGCAACTTCCTCGTCAATCTGTTGGGAACCTGGTCTGTAAGTAACGTCATCTTACGCTTCTGTGTCTCTTCACGAAGGTGGAGCAAAAACGAATGAGCACTAATGGTTTTGAACTGTATTCTGAAGGGAATTTAAGTGGTGTTGTTCTGCATTGACGTCACGTTTGGCATCGCAGTGTTTCTGCTCGCGGGAGTCCACAGCGCTGCACATTTCAGCTAATCAAGCTGACGAGTTAAATCGGCCTTGTCTGATGAAGATGAGCTCGAACGTCCTGCACTGTGGCTCCTCGGGAGCAGGACTGAGGGACGCTGCGTTTTCACATTTTCGAGTCCTGAGGAAAACCTTTTTTTTTTTTGTAGTCGAGTGAAAGATCAGTTAATAAAGTGTGATTTTTAGACTTTGACGAGTGAAAGGTGTGAGATGTGATGGTGAAAACTGAGAATAGTATCACTAGATGCTGGAAAGTGGAAACTCAGGGCTGCCGGGTCCAGGCTGCGCTTTTGGACCAAAAAAGCAGGTGTGAATCATATCCGTAGATTAAAGACGACCAAAATGTTCTAGGTCTGGATCAACCGAACTACGTCCCGGTTCGTTTTCAGGGTGAAAACGTTATTTTGGGTGGTTTGGACTTTGGACAAATCGCAGGATATTGAAACAGAACCGATGTTTCATACACATCACACAGCGGTGTAGGTGCAACGGATCCAGCTCACACGTCCTGTATCTACTGTAACTATTTAGATGAACCTTCATAAACACCTGGAAAAGCAACTCGCCGCATTGACGTTGATGCCCAACCTTCAATAAACCATTCATTGTGGTGCATCGACGCATAGGCGTTCGCGTACGTGAAGTTCTGTGCTGGTTAAACTGCAACGTGAAACCAAATATATACAAAACGACAAACTTAAGATAGACTTTCAGGTGTGACAACTCCCTTAATCACTGTCCCCCCCACATCTGTTGTTCACAGGATGCAACATCTGGTGGTCCAGCTCGTGCCTACCCCGTTGGAGGCCTGTGCTACTATCTCTCTCCTCCAGAATCGTTCGGCTCAGTGTTGGAGGATCCGGTCCATGCCTTCATCTACATCATGTTCATGCTGGGATCGTGTGCCTTCTTCTCAAAGACGTGGATTGAAGTGTCTGGATCATCTGCCAAAGATGTAGGTGTCACCTGTAACTGTGATTGCACTGTGATTACCTTCAGCTTCAGATCTGGAGGACCATTCTCCAGCAAAATGTGGTAGCTGTCCTCCTCAGACACACCCACTTTGTCTGGCGGTTAACGGATGGGTTGAATCATGCGTGTTCGAGAAGAGCAGCTACCAAATTTAGCTGGAGTCCGTCCCTCGAGGACTGGAGTTGTGGACCCCTGCTTTAGACCATTACAGTAATATAATGGGAACCTCGTTTGTCTTTTCAGGTGGCCAAACAGCTGAAGGAACAGCAGATGGTGATGAGGGGACACAGAGAAACCTCCATGGTACACGAACTCAACAGGTCAGTCTCTACACTCACTCCACCACACACCAGCTCTTTCTAAACGCAAATGCACCTTCAGAAGTTCTCGTTCTTATTCCACACTCTTGTCCACGTGCAGGTACATCCCCACGGCAGCAGCGTTCGGTGGGCTGTGCATCGGCGGTCTATCGGTCATGGCTGACTTTCTGGGTGCCATCGGGTCAGGAACAGGAATCTTGTTGGCAGTCACCATCATCTACCAGTACTTTGAGATCTTTGTTAAGGAACAGAGTGAAGTCGGAAGCATGGGAGCCCTACTCTTCTGAATTCCCTCCACATGGACACATGCATATGCTGACAGACACCTTATCAAACACTTTTATAATGTGTTGTCATTATTTTATATATTTTTTTTTGTACAATTTGAGTTTAAGTGGTCTGTTGTCAACCGTGCTGTCATGAGCAAAACTCCCAGTTATTGGCCAGTTTGGTCATGGAAATTTCTCTTTGGTCAGGAGGAGAAAGATTTCTACAGAACGCAGTAGCAGAACTTAGTCAGTGAAGCTAGACTGAGCTCGAATGGTTGACGGGTGAACACGTTCTGAGTGTTTCACCAAACTTTTCTACCGTTGATCTCAAAGTTTTCCAGTTTGACATTTCTTTTTAGTTCGGTCGTTATTCCACACACTGACGGCAGTGCCGAAGTGTCCCTCATTTCTGTCCTCCACACAGGATCACACAGCATCACGCCGTAGAGCGTCTGTCCCTGGTGACCTTCTGCAAACTTCTCTGAGCAGGATGGTTCTCGTGGTTAAGTGTTTGCTGGTTGGCGAAGGATGTTTGGTTGTGGTGTAAGTGAACGTCCTATACAAGGAAATGCACTTTGTGTATCGTACAAGACCACGTGATGGAACAATCCAGCCATGGTTGAAGAGAGAAGGTGTGTGGTCTGACGTTTTGGAAACATAAAGGTAGAAATGATTCACGGTGCATTGTCTGGATGGTTTCTAGCCTGACTGAAGTTGTCTGGACCTCGAGATGGTCGTAAACGTTTCACTTCTCTTCAACAGAACAACAGCCTGACATCTTGTTGACATTGTGTCTGTAAATATGACATTTCATGAAATGTGCCACCATGTGAAATAACTGATTTTGCATATGAAAAGAAATGCTGTTCCAAACGTCTGTCTTCTGGAAAGAGTGCTCATTCTCAGTAAAGGCTCTTTTTTGTGAAAAGTCTGTCTGTGTTGTCTCTGTAAGTGTCGACCTCCAGAAAGAGAAGAGTCCTGATCACCGTCCTACAAATCTTGAGCCAGACTTCAGCTCAAAGAACTTTAATATACAGCTACAGTTTTAATATACAGTTCAATGCTTTAAAGGGACGCTGGCCAAAATGAAAACGTAAATGTCTTAAACATCTGTTTCCAACCTGCTTACTTTTCTGATGTCGTGGTTCTGCAGCAGCATCTCGAATGAGATCTTCATCTTTTGATTCTCTATCTGGAAGGAAGAATTTTGTTACAGTTGGTGTACAAGTGATCAGGTGTGCAGTTTTTTCGTGGACCCCGAAGGACGTGTGGGATTACAGTGCTGTAGTGAAGGAAGATGAAGGTGATCAGGATCAATAACTGATGATAACTGTAGTCTGATCTGATCAATATTTATTGATCTACTCATACAGAAGTGGTGTCTCTCAGGACGGCGTTGGGTTTAACGCAACACGCCAGACGTCTCTGCATGGAGGTGTAGAGGTTCCTAATGGTGTCCTGTGATGATCCATCCCATGCAGCTTGAATGTTCTCACTCAGTTCTGCAGATGGTGCGGTAGGGGTGGAGTGTTGATAGAGCGTCCAATAGCGTCCCACACATTTTCAATCAGGGACACGTCTGGAGATGAGACTGACCACGGCGTAGTTTCTGTGTCTTCAAGACGAGATCTTGAGACGGCAGCAGTGTGTGGATGAGCGTCATCCTGCTGGAATAGAGCACCGGAGTGTGTGTTCAGAAAAGGTAGAACCATTGGTTGCATTAATGAAGATCAGAGGTGATCTGGCCTCGTTCAAAATTGCACCCACACCATGACACCAGGCCTTCTGGACAACAAACCGCTGACCACGGTGCCTCCAAACACAGATTCGTTGGTCATCCACTAAGCTAAAAGCAGGACACGTCACTGAAGATCACCCTGCCATTCTGAGTGACTGCATGACAGCCTGGCACGACACCATTGTGGTCTTTGGTGACGCTGTTGGTGTGTGTGCATGTAGTCCTGCGTCACTGCACGAGTCCGAACGGAAAGCACGCGCAACGGGACGACCTTACATTGTAGGCGGGAACAGCAATATGGCCGTCCTTGCTTATGTGACATGCACAGTCGAGCGTGAAACTTGCACCAGTCCGTTTCTGCATCCCTGGTTCAAACCTCAAGCTGTATAAGAGCAGGTGAGTGGTTGCCACATCATGCTTGCTTTAATCAATGATTACCTGAGTTAAAAACGTGTGACTGGACGAGCCTGGAGAGGAAGGGGCTCAGCCGGCCTATGGGCTGAAGGGGTGGGGATGAGGGGTCAGCAGTACAGGGCCTTTAGATAGCCGGTTCTGTCTGTGAGTGGACTCTGGAGGCTGGACACGAAACCGATTATAATATTCTGTCCATCAGAATATCGGTCTTCAGTCGTTCCCGTAAACCTTCTCAGCTCTACTAGCTGGAGTGATGGAGACTCTGAAGAAGCTTTGTGGGGGATTACCTCTAAACCCTCTTCCACCAAACCATGGCAGAGACCCAAACGTGCCTCACGCACCTGTCCGCACCCCAAACCTTACAGCGGAGGAAGAACGGGTGAGTCAGTGCAGCAGCAAGTGTCTCAGATAATATGAGTGTCTCAAACTTCATTGTGTGTCCATATGGCACGTCTGCAACTACAGCAATGAGCTGTTTATATATATGTGTCCATAAATTGTTATATTCAGAAAGTGTCCAGTTTTATTTTCATTATATGTAAGGTGACAAATTTCATACCTTTTTTTGTTTCACTATTCATCCATTTGTCTTCTGTCTCATGAAAACCAGGAATCCCGAATCTTAAATTACAAGAATATTTAATTTCAGCATCAAAAATGAAAACAAAAGAAAGCCTGAGATACTGAGATCGCTTTCAATGTAAGCAATATAAGTTACATGACCGGTTGTATTTGATATGACAGCTTGTTCGATTCACGCCGTTTACATTCATCCATCCATTACATGTCATTTGTGCTTGGGGTCCAAAGGTCAGATGTTCCAGACCCTGCTTAAAAACACACAGAATCCTCCGGAGCCTCTCAACGCTGTTTGCAGCCCTGTCAATAATTAGAGAAGGTTAGAGAGGATGTAACCAGATGGAAAGAAAAGGTCTGCGCGTGCGTGTGTGTGTGTGTGTGTGTGTGTGTGTGTGTGAGAGAGAGAGAGAGAGAGAGAGAGAGATGACAGAAAACAGAGTTCATTGAGGTCTAACCCTGGTCTCCATCAGCTGGCCCTGAAGAACGCTCTGAGATACTTCCCTCCTGCTCTACACTCCACTCTGGCTCCCGAGTTTGCCCAGGAGCTCAGGCAGTATGGACACATCTACATGTACCGCTTCTGTCCTACAGCGCGCATGAGGTAACAGAGACAGATCAATACCATACACACCTTTTAGAAAACAGTCGTGCAGAAGGAATCAGGCAGGAACGAGTTGGAGGGTAGTTTCGGGTCTGGATGTTGACGTGCCACCTCGTGATTGTGTGTGTGTGTGTGTGTGCATTGCAGGGCCTATCCCATCGATCAGTACCCCTGTCAGACAAGGCATGCTGCAGCCATTATGCACATGATCATGAATAACCTGGATCCTGCTGTAGCTCAGGTATGAGAAAGCATGTTCCCCGACACCCCGAGTACTGCTGAAAGGTTTCTGTGAGGGTAAAAGTATGTGACCCCCTACTTGCGCAGCAATAACTGTAACTAAACGTTTCCGTAACTGTTGGTCAGTCCTGCACTAACCTGAGTCCATTCCTCCACAAACCAGCTTCAGCTCTGTTATGTTGGTGGGTTTCCTCCATCAACTGCTGCTTCAGCTCCTTCCATTAAGACCAGGACTTGTTCTGGGCAGCAATGTTCTTTTAGAAGAGCAGCTGGCAACCCTGCCATGCTCACCATTGTTCTTCAATGTTCTCCTGATGGTGGACTCGTGAACATTAGCATTAGTCAATGTGAGAAAGACCTTTAGTTGCTCAGAAGCTCCCTTGGGTTCCTTTGGTGGACTATTACACACCTTGGTGTGATCTTTGTAGGTGGAGCACTCCTGGGGAGGGTAATATGGGTCTTGAATCTCCTCCATTTGTACACAATCTCAGTGTGGATCGGTGGAGCCCAAACTCTCTTCCAGCCTGATGAGCATCAACAGCTCTTGTTCTGAGCTCCTCATAATTCTCGTTTGTTCTCCATGATACACTTCCACAAACATGTAGTGAAGATCAGACTTTGAGAGATCCCTGTTCTTTAAATGAAACAGGACACCTGATTGTCTCTCATTGATTGAAAACACCTCTAATTTCACCTTCAGATGATCTGCTGATCTTAAAGGTTCACATATGTTTGCCCTCACAGATCTGGAACATTGTAATATATCTAGAACATCCAGTACGTCCACATTCAGGCCATTATTCTGAGGTAATCCCTGCAGCGGGGCTCTGTTTGTACACTTATATTCTCTCTCACTTTCTCAGTTTCCACAGGAGCTCGTCACCTACGGAGGAAATGGACAAGTGTTCAGTAACTGGGCCCAGGTAACCTGTATATATATAATATATAAATATATAAAACAGTGTATACACTGTTTACTATACGCATTTGAACTTTGGGGAGGTGGGTGTGGAAAAATACAAATAGGGACATGCCAGACGTCTCCGCATGGAGTTGTAGAGGTTCCTAATGGTGTCCTGTGATGATCCATCCCATGCAGCTTGAATGTTCTCACTCAGTTCTGCAGATGGTGTGGTAGGGGTGGAGTGTTGATAGAGCGTCCAATAGCGTCCACACATTTTCAATCAGGGACAGGTCTGGAGATGAGACCGACCACGGCGTAGCATCTGTGTCTTCAAGACGAGATCTTGAGACAGCAGCAGTGTGTGGATGTCTATGTATATATTTATGTGTATAGACAGAACTCTTTTGAAAACACTGTGTGTGTGTGTGTGTGTGTAGTTCTGGCTAGTGTTTCATTACCTAAGCACCATGAGTGAAGAACAGACTCTAGTGATGTACAGCGGTCATCCTCTCGGCCTGTTCCCCAGCCTGCCCTCCTCTCCACGATGTGTCATCACCAACGGCATGGTAACACACACACACACACACACACACACACACACACACACACACACACACACACACACACACACACACATACCTCATTCCATCCACTCTGTGTAATGTGTAATACCATTGGAAATGATATTATATGACCCCATAATCAATAGTTCAGTGATAATGTGATGTGAACCGCTTTACTCTGTTCTTCTCAGGTCATTCCAAACTACTCCTCCAGGGAGAACTACGAGAAAATGTTTGCTCTGGGAATCACCATGTGAGTCGTTGAGTCTGTGCTACAAATTGTTCTTCATGCAAAGCCATAGAACAGGGCTAAAGGTCCACTTAGAGAGAATTTCCTCAAGCTAAGATCCGGAACATCATCTAACATCACTATGACCCAGCTTACATCCTGTATATTGACATCGTGTACTGGATCTATCAGCATTTTATCCAATTACAAGTCAGTATATTTGACCAACATATCATCATAATGCACTGATCTGATTGGCTGAGGTTGGTGTATGAGATTTCTTGGCTGCTAAACCTATAAATCTTATAAATCCAGGTCTGAACAGGACAGGGTCTGGGTCCAGAGGGTCTTATTAGTGACCTCTGCCGTAGAAAGACCACGTTTGTTTCCCTAAACATCATCATCATCATCTTTTTATCCACCTGATCCAGTCAGGGATCACTGTGGCAATCAGCCATCCCTGTCCACCTATTATTTAGAGTGTATTATTTAATGTTTATATTTTGCAGATCTGTTGAAGATGAGTTTTGATGCTCATATATTCCCTTTTCTGGGTGTCTGTGGTCAGGTATGGACAAATGACAGCTGGAAGTTATTGCTATATTGGCCCTCAGGGGATTGTTCATGGAACTACGGTATCTAATGACACTATTTTTACTATTGAACTTAATAATTTAGCTAAAGTGATGTGTGTTATTGTTCCAGTTACAGGGATACTAGAACGTTTTCAGAACCTTTCAGAATGTTCAATGTTTCATTAGATTGACCTCCTAAAAGTAGAACCAAATCAAACCAATGAGACAAAAATATTTTATTCATTTAAAATCACTATGTCTGTTAAAGACAGTGGTGGTAGTATCATGGTTTGGACCTGTTGAACTGCACCTGGGCCAGGACTGCTTGCCATCATTGATGGAACAATAAATCCTGAAAATATCAGGACATCTGTCTGTGAGCTGAATCTCAAGAGAATGTGGATCATGCAGAAAGACAATGACCCTAAACACACAAGAATGTTTAAAGAAGAATGAAGGTAATGTTCTGGAAGGGTCCAGTCAGAGTCCTGATCTTCATCCAGTAGAGATGTTGTGAAGGAGCTGAAGCAGCAGTTGATGGAGGAAACCACCAACATCACAGAGCTGAAGCTGGTTTGTGGAGGAATGAACTTAAATCAGTGCAGGACTGATCAACCGTTACGGAAACGTTTAGTTACAGTTATTGCTGCACAAGAGGAGACACAGCAGATACTGAAATCAGAGTCACAGACTTTTGCCCTCAGATATGGAACCCTGATCATCTTCATCAGTAAAAAAATGAGACAGTGTGATATTTCTGTCTCATTGGTTTCATTTGGATCCTGATTTTAGAAAAATGTAGAAGTTTTTACCCAAAATTTATGCAGAAATATAGAAAATGGTTCCCAAACGTTCAGGCATCACTGTAGGTCACCTGCATTATACTTTGGAACACAGTGTAATGTTTCTTACCAGCTGACTCTAATGAGCATCTCGCTCTCTAGCTGACTGTACTGAACGCTGGCCGGAGGTACCTTGGCACAAGTGACCTGAGAGGTCGCGTGTTTGTGACCTCTGGACTCGGAGGCATGAGTGGAGCTCAGGCCAAAGCTGCTGTCATTGCTGGGTGTATTGGAGTCATTGCAGAGGTCAGTCATCATTTATTATACATTACGCATGGCTTGGTCAACATGCCACCCAAAAGCGAGAGTGTAACTGAGGTAGTGTTCTTCCTGAAGGTTGATGAGGTTCCTCTGAAGAAGAGACATGAGCAAGGCTGGTTGATGGAGGTCACTGCGGATCTTGACCACTGCATGAAGCGCATCAGGTACCACACACTCTTTAACAGTCCCGTTCTGAAAGGGAACTATTGTTAAATAGTGGCACCCAGGAATCAAATGACTGTGCCAGACTGTCGTGGAGTCTCTCAGAATGGCACCAGTTCATCTTCAACGGTGGAAACGTCCAACAAATCCATCACACCTCACACCATGGTGTGAATCAACTTTGATCTCCATTACAGACACTTTGACAGTCCAATGTTACATTACTGAGGTTCTGCAACCAGTGGTTCTACCTTTTCTGAACACACACTCCGGTGCTCCATTCCAACAGGACGACACTCGTCCACACACTGCTGCCGTCTCAAGATCTCGCCTTGAAGACACAGATACTACGCAGTGGTCGGTCTCATCTCCAGACCTGTCCCTGATTGAAAATGTGTGGACGCTATTGGACGCTCTATCAACACTCCACCCCTACCACACCATCTGCAGAACTGAGTGAGAACATTCAAGCTGCATGGGATGGATCATCACAGGACACCATTAGGAACCTCTACACCTCCATGCAGAGACGTCTGGCGTGTTGCGTTAAACCCGACGCCGTCCTGAGAGACACCACTTCTGTATGAGTAGATCAATAAATATTGATCAGATCAGACTACAGTTATCATCAGTTATTGATCCTGATCACCTTCATCTTCCTTCACTACAGAGCTGCGATCCCACACGTCCTTCTGTGTGCGACTATTAATTTGACACTGTAAACAAATAACAATGAATGTGAAATGTGATACCAAACCTTTGAACGGTTGTGTAGTGCCCTAATATCACCCATCCTCATCATGTGAATTGACGTTATGCTGACAGTAAGTCTGTGTTAAAAATTGACTGTCTTACGTGGTGTAGATTGACAGGCTTTAGTTGATCATCCGAAGCTTGGTGAGAAAGGTTGGTGACAGGCTCCGAGTGGCTCAGTGAGCTGAGGCTTGAGATATGCTTGCTGTTTGACCGTGCATTTGCGTGGACAACTGTCTGCGTCCCAAATGCAGCTGTTCACATACTTGCCAGTGTGCTACGTGTGTTACTGGAGGCTTCCACCAGAAGGCATTCATTTCTTAGGACACAGGATACGAGTGACAACCATCATATGTACACGTACACAGGGACATTGCACGGTCTGGGCTCATCAAGCAGTGACTCTCATAAGGCCCTTTCTGTTCGATGGTACATAAACAAATGCCCTCCACACCCTCCCGTATCAGATGAAGTACCTCGTAAGCAGAGCCCTGGGACTCTGCACAGATGTGATGTCCCTGTAAATACATGTAATTAACAGCAAGATGCTAATTAATAGCCTAAGATGCTGACACTGTCTCCCAAGAATCAACAGTGCATATCCTGCACCATGCTGTTTCACCATCAGCAGCCGGAGCCTGAGAGAGCACAACTGGCCAT
The DNA here is from genome assembly GCA_034509495.1 of Acestrorhynchus altus. Classification (NCBI taxonomy): domain Eukaryota; kingdom Metazoa; phylum Chordata; class Actinopteri; order Characiformes; family Acestrorhynchidae; genus Acestrorhynchus; species Acestrorhynchus altus. Next base: position 1,983,143 of record CM067504.1, on the reverse strand, counting down.
GCTCTCTCTGGGTGGGTAGATGGCGCTATCTCCCCACAGTTCCACTGTGACGCTGGCTGACACAGGCATCTGTTGGCTGATGTATCAGAGCTGGAAATCTGTCACTGGCTGCCCGGTGACGGCAGTGAAAATGTCCAGCCTAGGGAATAACGAGTACCGCTTATCACTGCTCAGGAGGGTGACGGTAAGTTCACCCAACAGTCACCCCGTCTTGGGGGTTAAACAGCTGATGCTCATCACAAGCAACATCGAAACACGAACCTGTTATACATCCATAAACTCGGAATTGACATCCATATTATATACATAATATAATACACAAGCGTTAGTTTTGATTGTCACTTGAGACGGCACAGTCGTTTACATGATGACATTGCAGGTTCTTCCCAATGGAACGACTGAACCACCTGAAGTTCCCTTAACTGATATCACATGACTGCTCTTTGGGGAATACAAGGGAACTGCTTAGGGACCCTGTGGGACGGAATTCAGCTCATCATTCCTTCTCTTACAGGGAGGCCAGGAAGTCAAAGATGGCACTGAGTTTAGGTTACCATGGCAACATTGTGGCCTTGTGGTAAGTATTAATGGTTAAATGGTGATAACGTGCGATGTTTGCAATACTTGCAAAGACCATGAAGTGTGTGAGTGCTTTGTGTTTCAGGGAGCGATTCTGGCAGGAATACGAGCGAACTGGAGAGCTGCTGGTGGATTTGGGTTCTGATCAAACATCTCTGCACAACCCATTTAGCGGTGGATATTACCCAGTCCAGCTCAACTTCAAACAAGCCAACCAGCTGATGAACACTGACCCACAACTCTTCAAAAGTGCTGTACATGAAAGGTACTCACAAACGCACATACACACACAGTCCGTAGAAAACCGTATCATGTACAGTGGTGCTAGAAAGTTTGTGAACCCTTTAGTATTTCCTATATCTCTGCGTAAAGAAAAGAAAACGAAGGAACGTGGTGGTGGTAATATCAGGAATTGAGCCTGTTTAGCAGCATATGGACCAGGGCTGGACATCGTTGATGGAACACCGAATTCTGAACTTATCAGCAAATTCTAAAGGGAAGTGTCAGGACATCTGTCTCTGAGCTGAACCGAAAGAGAATGTGGATCATGCAGAACAACAACGACCCCATGCACGCAAGTCGTTCTACTAAAGAATGTATAAAGATTATAAAGTTAATGGTTTGGAATGACCCAGTCGAAGTCCTGACCTTAATCCAGTAGAAATGTTGTGGAAGGACCTGAAGTCCACACTTTCAAGCACCGTTGTATTAACTCCAGTACCAGATACAGTACAGTGTGTACTGACCCTGCGGTAACCTGGGCCAAATTGACTGGAGGGCTAATTGTAAACCCCACTGACCTTCTCTCTGCAGCCTTCGCAGGCACGTCGCAGCCATTAATAAGCTGTCTGAGGAAGGAATGTACTTCTGGGATTATGGCAATGCCTTCCTTCTCGAGGCTAAGAGAGCAGGCAAGTATTACCATCTAAGCTTCTGATCTTTCAAGCTTAAATATGGATTGTGTGTGTGTGTGTGTGTTTACAAGAAGATAGACACTATAAATCTATAAATCTATCAATCAATCATGTAAATGACCTGTTTTCCCAAAATGTAGAGTTTAGAGACTCTACATGTGGATCAGTGACAAACAAGGCTGTAAAAGTTCATCGTGCTTAGTGTTAGTCTTACACAGCACAACTACACATTAACGAAACACACATTTTAACACTATATATCGATTGTTTGGGGGACGGTCCCCCTTTTGTCAATTCCAGCTGCTGGAATTGCTTTCAAACTCTTCTCCGAGGAATACGTCACTTGCTAAGGATGCTCCAGCACAACAGCACGAGTCAGGATGACCCTGTACAGTCGGTCAGGTTCAGACCCGTCCTAGATTACATCACAAGTGCGACTGACGTTCGCATGTCTCACAGTGACAAAGCTACACACCGAGTTTCATTCCTGTCGGTTGATTCCTTCTGGTTTTTGAATGACCTTGGCTTCTATTAAGACCCTTTATACCAAACTCTGGCCGGGTGCTCCCTTAGAGATAGGGTGAGATCCTCGGCTACCCGGGAGGAGCTCGGAGTAGAGCCGCTGCTCCTCTACATCGAGAGGAACCAGTTGAGGTGGCTCGGGCATCTGTTTCGGATGCCCCCTGGGCGTCTCCCCGGGGAGGTGTTCCAGGCACGTCCCACCGGGAGGAGACCGCGGGGTAGACCCAGGAAACGCTGGAGGGACTATGTCTCTCGGCTGGCCTGGGAACGCCTCAGGGTCCCTCCTGGGGAGCTGGCTGAGGTGTCGGGGGAGAGGGAAGTCTGGGCATCCCTGCTTAGACTGCTGCCCCGCGACCCGGCCCCAGAAAATGGATGGACGGACATTTTTAGGCCACTGAAAGTGTGTTTATATAAATATATATATTGTGGAATAATGTGTTGTCGTGAATTTATTGATTTATTAAAATATCCACATAATGGACATCGTGTACAGTCATGCTGAAGTCAATGTCAAGACACTAATACAAAGGATTACACCTTTTCGCTGTCTCTACTAGGTGCAGATGTGGAGAAGAGTGGAGGAGGAGCTACAGAGTTTAAATATCCCTCATATGTCCAGCACATAATGGGGTTGGTCACTAAGTCACACATACATATGGTCATGTGATAAAGTTATGACACCCCGTGAACATCTTTCTCTTTTTGGACAAACATAAACGTCTGGATATTTGATCTTCATTGTAACTACACTGAGAGATGGAGGTGCTGTAACTAAACACACACTGAAGAAATGTCTTTTAAACATCATTCATGAAACATAATTAATAGAAATGCAATTTTCTTGTGAGGAAAAGGTTGGAACTCCTCGTCTACCGTCTACATCGACTGGAAGAACGACGTTCCCACTCCTCCATGCGGAATTCTTTCAGCCCTGTGATGTTTCAGCGTCAGTCTTTGTACAGACGTTCTTCCGTTCTCCTCAAACCCCCTCTGATATAATAAAGATCTCATTGTGGTTTCTATGATGGAGAGATCTCCACACCCTGCTGCAGCAAAGCAGCTCCAAACCATCACCCTTCCACCACCATGTTCACAGCTGCTATGAGCTCCTTGCGCTCAATGTCAAACATGTCTTCTGTTACTGTGTCCAAATAATTCAGCTTTGGATTCATCTGTCCAAAGCACATTGTTCCAGAAGTCCTGCTCTTTGTCTAGATGTTCTCTGGAGAACTTTAATCTTGTCCTGATGTTTTATGACTCCTTAAACTCCTGTGGTTAAACATCAGCTGTGGTTGAGCTACCTGTAGGTCCTGTGATGAACATTTATCTTCTTTACTCATCTTGTGGTTCTGCTCTTTGGCTGAACTTGTTCGGACGGTCTGCTCTGGTCAGTTGTTCTAAATGTTCTCCACTTGTAAACGATGTTCCGGACAGTGGAACGGCTGATTTCTAACTGTTCTGAGATCTTTATCAATCCATTCACAGACTCATCAGCATCTACAACCTTCTTTCTGAAGGCCTCAGAGAGCTCTTTGGAGACCATGGTGATCCCACTCACTTCAACAATCAGGAGCAAACCAAACCAATGTCTGAGGTTTAAATTAAACAGGCTCCTCCAAAGTTCTCTCTAACGATGGTCTGATGATTTGCCCCCGATGTTCTGAACCTGATTCTGATTTAAGTAGGAATAAATGTGGGCGTGTCCTTTTTCTTCACAAGAAAATTTAATTTCTAATAATTACGTTACAAAAGATGTTTGTTCTTTTATATAGTATAGTTACAATGATACTAATACTGTGTGTGTGTGTGTGTGTGTGTGTGTGTGTATGCATTCAGAGATATCTTCTCTCTGGGTTTCGGACCATTCCGCTGGGTGTGTACATCAGGTGACCCCACTGACCTGGCGAAGACCGATGACATTGCCACCGCTGTGCTTGAAGAGATCAGCTCCTCTGTATCTGAGCGAGTTCGTCAGCAGTATAATGACAACATCCGCTGGATCCAAGAAGCTGGAAAACACAACATGGTGCTGTCCGTTACCATGGGTGACCTGACCTCTAATGGATGTTGAAGTGGTTGATAATGATCATGGTTCTCTTTGTACAGGTGGTGGGCTCTCAGGCCCGTATTCTCTACTCAGACCAGAGGGGGAGAGTGTCCATCGCCTTGGCCATAAACAAAGCCGTCGCAGATGGCAGACTTACAGTAAAGCTCCATTTTACATCTTAATGCATGATAATATCGGTATGATATCCAAAGGTTTGTGGACACCTCTTCCAAAGAATGTATTCAGCTACTCTAAGCTGAACTACTTCCAATAGAATAGGACTCTCTGGAGCAGATGAACGAACATGAACCTCTTGGCATCATGTCTAATGCCAGGCGTGGTCTAGAGGGGTATAAAGCCCCCAGCATTGAGCTGTGGAGCAGTAGAACTGTGTTCTCTGGAACGATGGAGCTCAAATCTCAAATGCTCAAAACAATCTTCCAACATCTGGGAGAACCTACCCTGGACAGTAGAGACAGTTGCTCCATCAAACGCAGGATAAACTCTTCTAAATACCCTTGATTCCAGAAAACCATTGAAATAGCAGGTGTCCCAATACTTTTGTCCACACGGTGTAAATTTAACGGAAGTGAAATTTCTCGTACGGTCTCGCTCACTCGTGATTCTCTCTCTCTCTCCTCTTCTCTAGGCACCTGTGGTGATCAGCAGAGATCATCATGATGTCAGTGGCACAGACAGTCCATTTAGAGAGACGTCCAACGTTTACGATGGGTCAGCATTCTGTGCAGGTACTCATGGTCTCACACACACACACACACACTCAATTTCATTAATGTTATCAGTTCTAAATGTGTTTCTCTCTGTGTGTTTTAGACATGGCTGTGCAGAACGTAATTGGTGATGCGTTCCGTGGTGCCACATGGGTGGCTTTGCATAACGGAGGTGGTGTTGGATGGTAAAGGACAGTCAGACTCTAATCTTCTTCATTAGGAGATTTAATTTTCTTGTGAACAAAAACACACCCCCACATTACTACGTAAAATGCCTAAAATTAGAATCAGGTGCAGCATATCAGCTGCAAATGATTAGACCATTGTTGCAGAGGACTTCAGAAAGTTGTAGATGGAGATGACTCTGGAAGGGGATTTAAAAACAATGAGAAATCAGCTGTTCCACTGTCCGGAACATCATTTGCCCACATGGTCAGATCAGACCATCCAAGCAAGTTCAGCCCAAGAGTAGAAAGATTTCATAAGATGCATTAAAGAAGCTCCAACAATCCTTAAATGATCATGGACCAACAGGTTGCTCTCGCCACAGATTCTACCATCAGTAAGAGACCAAACAAGATTTTTTGGAAGGTGTTTAAGTTCTCCAGAGAACATCTAGACAAAGAGCAGGATGTCTGGAAGAAAGTGCTTTGGACAAATGAAATCAATGCTGAATTATTTGGACACAATAACAGAAGACATGTTTAACACAAACCAAACACAGCATTTGAGCACAAGAAGCTCATAGCAGCTGTGAACATGGTGGTGGAAGTGTGATGGTTTGGACCTGCTCTGCTGCAGCAGGGTGTGGAGATCTCTCCATCATAGAAACCACTGTGAGATCTTTATGGTATCAGAGGGGGTTTGAGGAGAACGTAAGAGCGTCTGTACAAAGACTGACACTGAAACATCACAGACCTGAAAGAATTCCGCATGGAGGAGTGGGAACATCGTTCTTCCAGTCGATGTCAGAGACGGTAGATGGTTCTAGAAACATCTCACTGACATCATTTCAGACAAAGGAGGAGATACAGCTATTAGGACAGAGGGGGTCTGAACTTTATCCTCACTAGAAATGACATTTCTGTTAATGATGTTTATTAATGTGTAAAGTCATTTCTTCAGTTGTCCGTGTTTTGTTATTTCACCTCCATCTCTCAGTGTAGATACAATGAAGATCAGATGTCTTCACTGTATGTCCAAAGGTTTGTAGATGCCTGCTCATACATCTGTGTAAATCAAGAATATTAATTGGGAACCTGCTGCAGTTAAAGTCTCTAATCTTCTGTGAAGGATTAGATCTTGGAACCCTGCTGTGAGGAATTGATTGCATTCAGCCACAAGAGTATTAGCAAGGTCTGAAACAGATGTTGGATGATAAGTTCTGCATCACAAACATCACTCCAAGTTCTTTTACCAAAGGTATTACATGGAGCTTCATCACACCCAAGAATATATCCATGGATATATGTCTGAAGTGCAGTATGCCACTGTTTGACATCACACATGCCTGTGTCTGCAGTGGTGGCACATATACTTTTAGACATATTGGATGGGTTTCCCAGACAGAGATGAAGTCTGGTCCTGTACTACCCAACATTCAGAACGTGGAAGCTCTATAGAAAGGTCAGATACAGTCCAGGAACTGTGTCCAGGAGTTATTAAATTAATTGGGTCTGTGTTGATATCTAGGGACTGGTTAATAACTCTGCGGTGATTATTTTTAATTCAGGGGAGAGGTGATGAACGGAGGCTTCGGATTGGTTCTGGATGGCTCCGAGGAGGCTGGGAATAGAGCCAGAACGATGCTGAACTGGGATGTGTCTAATGGGGTGAGTGAGGGACCTCATTTCATTGTATATGGTTCAAGAAATGCACTCACTGCCAAAAATAGTTGCACCCAGAAGGAAGTCAATTATTTATTGATCATCACATACAGAATACAGACACATACACATAGACATTAATGGTGTCCTGTGATGATCCATCTCATGCAGCTTGAATGTTCTCACTCAGTTCTGCAGATGGTGTGGTAGGGGTGGAGTGTTGATAGAGCGTCCAATAGCATCCACACATTTTCAATCAGGAACAGGTCTGGAGATGAGTATCAGTACAGACACGTAGTATCTGTGTCTTCAAGGCGAGATCTTGAGACTGCAGCAGTGTGAGGACGAGCGTTGTCCTGTTGGAATAGAGCACCGGAGTGTGTGTTCAGAAAAGGTAGAACCACTCGTTGCAGAACCTCATTAACGTAACGTTGGTCTGTTAAAGTGTCTGTAATGAAGACCGAAGGTGATCCGCCATCACAGCAGACTTTCTGGATGGGTGATGAGTGACCAGAAACTACTGATTTTGATTGGTGCTTTACACTGAAACAAAAGTGTGACTCGTCGCTGAAGATGACCTGCATCATTGCAGTTGTGAATTGCAATTAGTTGATTGCTTCTGGGTGCAGCTATTTTTTTGTCATTGAGTGTATAAATAAGGTACAAACAGACATTAACTGTGTCAGAACTGATCTGATCTCAGATCAGAATGCCACTCCTGCCACACTATGAACACTGGTTCTTGTTCCTGCAGGTGGCTCGAAGATGTTGGTCAGGAAACTCAAACGCCTACGAGACCATCCAGCTGACCATGGAGGATCAGACACAGCTTCGGGTTACAATGCCTTACCATGTTCAGGATGAACGTATACTATACAAAGCACTGCAATAAACCATGCACATTTCTCACTTCATCACACTTCCAAGTATCACAATCAAGTAAAGCATTAATCGGGTCACATCAGCAGATTTTGAGAGGATTTACAGGATGAAACCATCTTCAATAAAGCCGTGAATGTTCCACACGTGTTCCTCTGTTAAGATCAAATGAAATATGAGCTACGAACTGCAGACACGGGCTGTTCGCTCTTTACTCATACAAGTACATCACTAAATCAGCTGTGACAGCAAACGTTCCTTCTCCTTCTTCTACCTGAAGCTATGGCAGATTAATAATGACCAGCTCACTACTGGAAAAGCACTTCATAGTGAAGACCAAGGTCAAGGTGAAAGTCAAAACACTAAATGATCTCATTTGATCACTAATAATCACTAAATCAACATGATTTATTATTTATGATCTAATCATGGACTTTATTATCAGTACAGAAATTTCAGGCTCTGTCCACACATATGTGGGTCTGTTTCAGGTCACTTTATTAAATGAACTATAGAATAATGAACTACATATCGGGAGTAGAGTGAGATTAAAGCTCTGTGGTTTTTTCTCATGGTGTTTGGATGTCTTCTGAGGTATTCTCTCCCTCCCGTGTTCAGAACATCAGAAGGTCAGCCTCTAATGATGGGGTTAAACAGTTGAATTTAACAAGATAAAAACAGGAGATTATTCTTATTCTTTAAAAAGATGCTGGCAAATAAGAGTCGACTTCATCCTTTTCTCTGCGTTTTGGGGTTGTATTGCATTTTCATGTCCAGCAGGATCTGACATGCTTCATACACTGATGGATGTGAAGTTATTGTTTTGAGATACAAATGAAATTAAAAAATAATTTAGTATCTCAATAGTGGTTTAGTGTCTCAAAATGATAGTATCTCACAATGACAACTTAGTATCTCAAAATGATGGATGGATGGATGGATGGATGGATGGATGGTATCTCAAAATAACGATTTAGTATCTCAAAATAGTGGTTTAATATCTCAAAATAACAATTTAGTATCTCAAAATAGTGGTTTAATATCTCAAAATAATGATTTAGTATCTCAAAATAGTGGTTTAGTATCTCAAAATAACAATTTAGTATCTCAAAATAGTGGTTTAGTATCTCAAAATAGTGGTTTAGAATCTCAAAACCCCAGATTTAGTATCTCAAAATAGTGGTTTAGTATCTCAAAATAACAATTTAGTATCTCAAAATAATGAATTAGTATCTCAAAATAATGATTTAGTATCTCAAAATAGTGATTTAGTATCTCAAAATAGTGGTTTAGTATCTCAAAATAATGACTTAGTATCTCAAAATAATGATATGAGGAATTCGTTTCACAGTGATAAAAACAGGTAGTGGATTTTGTTAATGGGCTTCTGTAATGTTAGGTATATAATGTTCTGCTCAAATGTATAAACCATATTTTCCTGACCGGTACCGTACACCACCCGTTAATGAGCTGACTGGTTCAGTAAGGAGTGGTGGAAAATATTTAATAACCTTCTTTATTCGTTTCATTCTTCTATCATCACTGAAACAGAGCTGGTGGAGATCAGCTGAGACGTCTGGTTTCATTGGGAAACTCCTTTGTTGACCGCTCCAACATGGCGGCCCAGAATACAGGTCCGGAAAATCCGCTCCAGGGATTGGCTGCGGCTGCCGGAGCTGCGCTGTGATTGGCTGAGCCGGAGCCAAACCCTGGAGCGGACTTTCAGGATCTGGATTCTCTGTTTGTTACAAGTATCTTTTTGGAAGTCTTTGTTTGTCCTGGTTGCCATGGAGACACCTAAACTGCTGTCGCTGGAGGCGCAGGAGTCCCGGAGTCCCCGATGCCGCAGGTGTCTGTCCTCGTCCACCTGCAGGACCGGACCGGACCGGTACCGAGCTACGACGGGGCGGGGGGCGCGGAGCTGGACGCCTGGATCAGACAGCGGCGGGCGCAGCGCTGGACGCTGGAACATCTGCAACACCTGGATGGGTGGCTACAGAGAAAGCCCACCCTCACTGATCTGGAGAACCTGGTCCTGGACCGACGGAACTCCAGAAGGAGAACCCCAGCCAGCCCTGCCACGGTTAAGGTGCCCTCTCCCAGCCAGTGGGTTTCATTTCAACTGTAGGGGGCGCTTAAGTTAAAGTAGGGTTTATCAACCCTGGTCCTAGAGTCACCCCTACCCTGCAGCCGTTTTCAATCATCTTCCCACTGAGCTGCATTAAACCTGTCCACACACAGTGAGCACTCAAGCTGCATGGGATGGATCATCACAGGACACCATTAGGAACCTCTACACCTCCATGCAGAGACGTCTGGCGTGTTGCGTTAAACCCGACGCCGTACTGAGAGACACCACTTCTGTATGAGTAGATCAATAAATATTGATCAGATCAGATACAGTTATCATCAGTTATTAATCCTGATCACCTTCATCTTCCTTCAGAACAGAACTGCAGACCCACACGTCCTTCTGAGTGCAACTATTTGTTTGACAGTGAAACAGTGAAAGCACTCACGCTGTAACTTTAAGTTTAAGAAGCTCACCTTTGCTTTTTAATCCCCGATGTAGGAGCTGCTGCCGGAAGTTCTGCAAAGTGAAGAGGTTCTGGCCAATCAGCAAACGGTCAAGACAGCTAGTGAGGCCCACTTACATCCATCCACTCTGAGGGGTCCCACAGGCAGGGCTGTGGAGCACTTCAGGAGACAGAGTCTGGGAGAATATCTGGACTCTGTGAAGCAGTGCCAACAGCGCAATCTGCCTGTTAACCAGACGACACTACAGAGAGGTACGCACACTCTGCTGTGTCCAAAAGTTTTGGGACACCTGCTCATTCATTGTTTCTTCTGAGATCAACGGCATTAAAGAGTTCATCCTGCTTTTGTTGGAGGAACTGTCTCTATTGTCCAGGAAGACATTTTCACAGCTCCACAGCTCAATGCTGGGGGGTTTATACCCCTCTACCTCACGCCTGGTATTAGACACGGTGCCAATAGAGTCATGTTTGTTTATCTGCTCCAGAGAGTCCTATTGGCAGCACTTCTCTATAGGGACTAAACAAGCTGTGTGTGCATTTGCACATCTGTGTCAGCAATAAGTGCAACTTAATGTAACCAAATGCATTCATTAGAAGGGGTGTCCACACACAGTTGTTTATAGAAGACAGATGTTCATTTCAGTAGATTCCTGTCCACTCCAATGTGTATGAATTTGACCATGTTTTGATTAAAATTGAACTTTAATTTTATTTATTTAATTTATTTTATTATTATTTATTTTTCATTTAATTTGTTTCTTTATGCAAGAATGAAGTTATTGAAGATGAGAAAAGTTTGATATTTTTGCACATTTATTAAAAATAAAATAAAAATATAAGGTACATAAGTTTTCACAGCCTTTGCCGTGACACTCAGAATTGAGCTCAGGTGCATCTTGTTTCCACTGATCATCCTTCAGATGTTTCTACAGCTTGTTTGGACACCTGTGGTCAATTCTGTTGATTGGACATGATTTGGAAAGACACACCTGTTTATATAAGGTCTCTGTAGGTCTGTAGACCTCCAAGAAAGGACTGCATCGAGACACAGATCTGGAGAAGGTACAGAGACATTTCTGCTGCATTGAAGATCTCAATGAGCACAGTGGGTCCATCATCTGTTAATGGAAGAAGTTTGGAACCACCAGGACTCTTCACAGAGCTGCCCGGCCAAACTGAGTGATCATGGTAGGAGGGCCATAGACAGGGAGGTGACCAAGAACACAATGGTCACTCTGTCAGAGCTCCAACATTGCTCTGTGGAGAGAGGAGAACCTTCCAGACAGACAACCAGGCCTGTATGAGAGTGGCCAGATGCACGTCGCTCCTCAGTAAAAGCCACATGACAGCCTGTCTTGAGTTTGGCACCTAAAGGTCTCTCAGACCATGAGAAACAAAAGGTTTGGACTGAAAGCCAAATATCATGTCTGGAGGAAACCAGACCCTGCTCATCACCCAGCCAATACCATTCCTACAGTGAAGCATGGTGGTGGCAGCATCATGCTGTGAGGATGTTTATCTGCAGCAGGAACTGGGACACGAATCAGGGTCAAGAGAAAGATGACTGCAGTGATGGTTAGAGACATCCTTGATGATAACCTTCTCCAGAGCACTCTGGACCTCAGACTGGGATGAAGGTTTATCTTCCAACAGGACAACGTCCCTAAAAACACAGCCAAGACAACAAAGGAGTGGCTTCGGTACAACTCTGTGACCCAGAGTGACCCAGCCAGAGCCCAGACATGAACCTGACTGAACATCTAAAAATGTCTGCGCACCAATTGATGTAGCTTGAGAGGTTCTGCAAAGAAGAATGGGAGACAAAACAGGTGCCGAGCTTGTAGCATCAAACTCAAAAAGACTTGAGGCTGTCAAACGCAAAGTATGTGAAGATAGATAGATAGATAGATAGATAGATAGATAGATAGATAGATAGATAGATAGATAGATAGATAGATAGATCTGAGTCTGTACGCAGGTTGAGCAGTTGGACGTAAAGTGTAAATCACATACCCGTAAACATCAACACCCAAGCATAGGAACATACTCTCTGTCTCTTTCTCATTCAGTTCTTCTGCACCCTGGAGATGTAAACATGCGTACGAGGTTGGCATCAAGCCAGACGGGTTCAAGCTCTCTTCTTAGCGAGGGATGGCACGTGAAAGGACACGGCGACCGTCAACAAGATGGACGAAAGGAGGAGAACGACAAGGAGGAAGGAAAATCAGCTGCACATAAACAGATGTAAGTGACAGTGAAGTGCTGCACGTACAGTTACTTACTGATGGACTTCACTGTAGATGAGAGCAGGACTGTCAGCTATAATTCTGATAAACAATAATATTATTGTCCTTTTTAAAGGATAATTAAGAAATTCAAACATTGCAATACATAAAATGGGTGAATATGCTGCATAAAAAACAAATATAAAATCATTTTTATTTATTCATTTTTAAACAGTCCTGATGAGACTGAAGCTGTTAAAGAAAACTGTAGGTGGACTGTTTCCATAAACGAACAGCACTGTATCAGAAAACGCTCCCAGCAGAAGTTCAGGGAGGACGATTGGAGCCTAAATCAGTATATGAGGGTCAAACCAGGTAACTGAGGTGATCAGAATAATCAGGAAACATGAACATCATTGGTTAGAACATATTGATGGGTAGCAGCACCGGCTCATATTAATGCGCTCTCCTCACTCACTCAAAAAATGTTCCCACACCGGAGCTGGAATGCGGCTTTGAAATGAGTCAATAGAGGTCGCTGTTCAGCTCAAGCTACACACAGTTAAACACATTGTGTAAAATTGTTGCCAATTTTGTTGTAATTTCTCACCCTGTAGTGCTGTGTGTGTGTGTGTGTGTGTGTGTGTGTGTGTGTGTGTGTGTGTGTGTGTGTGTGTGTGTGTATGTGTGTTTTTGCAATAGGAGGAAGAGGCGACCTTTGACCTGGCGTGCAAACCCTAACGCGTTTTGGCCAGGTCACGACAGCCATGTGCGACTATATCTGCCTATGAGGTCTAACCGTCCAGAGAACGTCCTGTTCCAGCCCATTAAACACACCCCAGCTCCAAGCCCTGGACACTGGCCTGTCAATCAAGCAGGATACTTCACCTCTGGAGATATCAACGAACACAAGTCCTACAGCTTGTAGAGGCTTTGGTTTTGCCGTTGGAACCATAGCAACCTTCTCGTTTTTGACTCATTCTCGAACCCTCCACTGCTTTCTGGAATCCACTGATTTGTTCCAGCAGTAATTTAACACACAAAGCTCTCTTTAAGACTCTTTAAGGTTCTTTAATATAATCTGACCAGTCACGTTAACTTTGGACATCTATTAGTCCTCCAGGAGAACGACTGCACAATGTAGACACTGAATATTTAAAAGCTCCTTCTACAAACCTCCAGTTCTATCATCACATCATCCACTTTAAATTCTACAATTCCACCTGATTTATGACGTCATTCTTATAGAACAATCACAGAATATAAAAGGTAAAGGTGTTCTTTTTCAGCGTAACGATGTAGAAGAATAAAAAAGGAGAAAATATCTATCATTCCTTTTTTTACACTGATGATGTCCAGAACACAGAGATGAAGTATCTTCAGTGCACTTTTAATTTTGACAGTTACTTTATTACATAATTGTAATTCTTGAGTACTTACCCACTTAAAATATACATCATTAGCACTTATTTATGAACTATTTTTGAAAATCAGTGCTGATTCTATTAAAGCATCACTGTGATCAGTTATTGATCTCAGTGTTACTGAACTCTACTAAAGCATGAGTAGACTGATAAATCACTGTGATCAGTTATTGATCTCAGTGTTACTGAGCTCTACTAAAGCATGAGTAGACTGATAAATCACTGTTATCAGTTATTGATCTCAGTGTTACTGAACTATTTTCAGATGATAATAAGCATGAAAGTTAGTTTCCTACAAGTTGATGCATGTATCCCACATAAAGGATGTTTGTAGCAGCACAACACAGAAAAAGCTATGGCAAGCAGAAATATAAACAATTGAATTATACAGAAAACATAAAAGGACAGATTTGTGTTTGCATGTGTTCTGAGTTTTAGTTTTATTTAATGTAATGTGTACATTTAGTCCTCTATGTAATTCAGAATTCAGTCAGGACTCCAGTAAGACTGATGTTAAATATAACCACTAGATGGTGGTGTAGGAGTGCACAATACAAAAAGAGTGATCCCAAATTACAGTCCGCAGACGGTCACTATGGCTGAACTTGATCACATATTAAATTAACAGCTGGTTATCAGTACAAATAGGCCTTGATTTGGACATTATTAATTATTATTTTTATGATTTTATATCCAGTTTTGCTATTGATATGATATTTTAATAGCATTATTATGTAATGCTGTGCTTGTAAAGAGCAATGACTCTTTAATAAATATATATTCACACACTGGAAATGTATTATTAATATATGCTTTAATATTCTAACTCATAAATAGAATGTATAAAGTAAAAGCTTTATATTAATGGCTTCTCCGATACTGCGGTCAGCAAGAATGAATGAGGTCAATAACGTAATCACTGTGAAGCCTGTTCAGAAATATACATTATATGGTCTGGACGTGTGTGTGTATGTGTGTGTGTGTGTGTGTGTGTGTGTGTGTGTGTGTGTGTGTGTGTGTGATAAGGGTATTGCTGAAGGTGATGCACACCGATTTGCATTTTCAGCAGAGTACTGTAAGTGTGTGTGTGTGTGTGTGTATGTGTGTGTGTGTGTGTGTGTGTGTGGGTGTACTGTATTTGTATAATCAGAGATTAGACCCGGACACTAATGTGAGTGTAATGTAGAGAAAGGGTGGTTAATAGACGAGTGCAGAAACATGTCACGGATTTTAAGTTCCCTTCTGTCCACTCGAGAGAACGGCCTCCTCTTCAGCATGCTAGGGCCGGACTGCAGTGTGAGTGACCACCTCATTCTTCTCTAATCCTCTCCATTATTCAGCATCTCCTCTGTCTAACTGTGAGCTGAAGCCCGTCTCTTTACTGTACGTCTTTCTAATGATGTTTATATCTGTTTATCCGTCATGTTTATCCACAGCAACCTTAAACTTATAGTTCTTTTATAAACTCATCATCAAAAATAGCTGCACGCAGAAGGTCGTGTGGTATTGCATTCACATCAGGTATTTATTGATCTACTCATACAGAAGTGGTGTCTCTCAGTACGTCGTCGGCTTTAACGCAACACGCCAGACGTCTCTGCGTGGAGGTGTAGAGGTTCCTAATGGTGTCCTGTGATGATCCATCCCATGCAGCTTGAATGTTCTCACTCAGTTCTGCAGATGGTGCGGTAGGGGTGGAGTGTTGATAGAGCGTCCCATAGCATCCACACATCTCAAACTCTTCTGCTTCTCCAAAGCATACCTCACTTGCAAAGAACGCTACCAACACAAGAGCACGAGTCCGAATGGAAAGCACGACCTTATATAGTAAGTCGGGTACACAGATAAGACCCGTTCTGAAGGTCCGTTCCTACCCACCACCTCTTAGTTGATTCCTTCAGGGTGCAACTATTTTTTGATGATGAGTGTATAATATGCAGTATGTCCTGTGTAACGTGTGATTATTGGGATTTAAACTGAATCTGTTAATTTGGTTAAAATCTAAATGGTTTAGATTAGAATCTAAAATATTTCTCTTTATAACTGATGAACATTAGTGTTTTCACTGCGTTTATAAACGAAGGGCTACAGTCTGTAGCTGCCTGTGGCTGATTTGTTTGTGGGTTTTGGAAGCAGCATTCGATTCTCTTCCTGCATAACTGATTTTACTGGCAAAATCAACAGGCAGTATTTATTTACGTGTGTGTGTGTGTGTGTGTGTGTGTGTGTGTGTGTGTGTGTGTGTGTGTCAGGTGTCTGCGTGTGCAGTGGTGCAACTGTTCATGGCGACTACTGGTCAAAAGCCGGAGTGGAAATTTCACAGCTGTGGAGTTGTGTGTTTGGTGCAGGACAGAAAATTACTTTCATCATTTATACGGGTCTTCAGTGTCAAGGTTTTACACACACACACACACACACACACACACACACACACACACACACACACAAACAGTCAAACCCATGCACATATATACAGGTGTTGGACAATGAAACTGAAACACCTAGGTTTAGACCACAATAATTGATTAGTATGGCGTCAATTCGTCTTGGGAAGGACATTTTTTGGACACGGGCCGGGTTAGCACCCCAACATCCCTTTCAGACAGCTTCCTCTTGCGTCCACAGTTAGTCCTGTTGGATGTGGTTGGTCCTTCTTGGTGGTGCTGACGTTACCCTGGATACCATGGCTCTTGATACATCACAAAGACTTGCTGTCTTGGTCACAGATGCAAGACGTGCACCAACAATGTGTCCTCTTTTGAACTCTGGTATGTCCCCCATAATGTTGTGTTCATTGCAGTATTTTGAGCAAAACTATGCTCTTACCTGCTAATTGAACCTTCACACTCTGCTCTTACTGGTGCAGTTAATGAAGATTGACCACCAGGCTGCTCCAGTTTAGCCATGAAACCTCCCACTACAATGACAGGTGTTTCAGTTTCATTGTCCAACCCCTGTCCATCAGGCTGCTCTTGACTGTATCTGTTTAATGTGAACAAATAGACTCATTGTTAAATAATAACTGCAACCAGAAGGACGGGTGGGACTGCAGTTCTGTTGTGAAGGAAGATGAAGGTGATCAGGATCAATAACTGATGATAACTGTAGTCTGATCTGATCAATATTTATTGATCTACTCATACAGAAGTGGTGTCTCTCAGGACGGCGTCGGGTTTAACGCAACACGCCAGACGTCTCTGCATGGAGGTGTAGAGGTTCCTAATGGTGTCCTGTGATGAGTGTAGATGAGTGTAGAATCATTCTAAACTGTATGGCAAAAGTATTTGGACACCCCATAAATATCATGTTTGGGTGTCTCAGCCACACCCCCAGCTCTACACCTCAACCCCACTAAAGCCAGACCTTCAAATCTGTCAGTGGCTGCTCTTACAGATGCACCCCAGGACATTGTGGGAAGCGCTTCCAGAAGGGTAATGGCTGTTAGGGCCACGGGTTTGTGATACAGTTGTCCAGATACTTTTGGCCACATGGTGTCTTATCAATACAGTGCTGATTTGATGATATTCAGTTGTGTCTGATATGTTTATTCAGCTGTTTGAGCAGTAATATCTCTGTGTTTCTCTCGGCAGAGGGCGAAACTGCTTTGGGAGCAGGAGATGTACACGCCGTTCGAGTATTTAGCACCTTGCCCCTATTTCCACACTTTCCCCGGAGATGTAGGTCTTCCTACATTTCACTCCAACTAACACATTTCACAGATTAGGCTGAAGAATGTTATCTTTAAGTACCTGCAGAAGACATACTTAAGACACACACTGATCAGCCATAACATTATAACCACCTCCATTCTGTCCATACAGGAGCACTTCATAGTCCTGCAGACTTTATTCTCCTCCTTTCACCCTGATCTTCATTGATCAGGACCCCACAGGACCACCACAGAGCAGCTGTTATGTGGGTGGTGGGTCGTTCTCAGCACTGCAGTCACACTGACATGGTGGTGGTGTGTTAGTGTGTGTTGCTGCTATGAGTGGATCAGACGCAGCAGTGCTGCTGGAGTGTTTAAACCCCTCACTTTCAGAGACTGTCTGATGGACTGGACAGTGAGTTTAGAAACAAGGACATGGTCATAATGTTATGGCTGATCGGTGTATGTACCACATAAATTACAGTACAGTACGTGTATATGGCTATATCGATATTTTTACTACAGGACTGCCAAACTGGACTGAACTTTACTGACGAGGAGGAGGCTGACCATTTCTTCAGTGCTGTGCAGAAGTGTATCAAGAAGACTAAAGGTCTGCACAGGAACATGCTTTAGTACATACAGCTTCACACTGAACCAATGTTTGTCCCACAATTCTGATAAAGCGCTTATGAGATAGATAGATCCATAGATCCATAGCAGTGATGTCCTCCATGAGTCGTCCTGTTAGTGCAGCACCACGGGCAGATGGCTGCACGATGCAGGACTACATGCACACAGAACATTAGGCTGACTGCCCTTAGGACCACGTCGGCATCGCCAAAGACTGCAGTGGTTCGTACGGACTGTTCTGGAATTGCTCAGAATTACGGCAGGTCATCTTCAACGACGAGTCCCACTGTTGTCTCAGTGGAGACGACCAACAAATCATCTCCACATCTCCAGACCTGTCCCTGATTGAAAATGTGTGGGACGCTATTGGACGCTCTATCAACACTCCACCCCTACCACACCATCTGCAGAAATGAGGGAGAACATTCAAGCTGCATGAGATGGATCATCACAGGACACCATTAGGAACCTCTACACCTCCATGCAGAGACGTCTGGTGTGTAGCGTTAAACCCGACGCCGTACTGAGAGACACCACTTCTGTATGAGTAGATCAATAAATATTGATCAGATCAGACTACAGTTATCATCAGTTATTGATCCTGATCACCTTCATCTTCCTTCACAACAGCCAATCCCACACGTCCTTCTGCGTGCAGCTATTGTTTTGATGATGTTTGTGTTTTCCTTGTTGACATTGTGACAACAATACTGACCTGATTAACTGTGTTCTACAGCACGGCCTGTGTTCACGCGCACCCACAGTCTGGACTCCACCTCTGGCTGGCTGTTGAGAGAAAAGTTGAACTCGTGGCCGACTGAGTCTGGAAAAGACAGCTGGTGAGCAGAACGCACTCCTGTACACACACTCCAACCCACTTACAGTGTCTTTAATGTCTGAAGGCTTGATTGGATCTTTGGCTCGGAGAACAGATCTGCGTGATGAAGTTACACACCGTTGCATTCTGTTTCATTCTGCAGCTCGTCACCCCCCAAAACTCCAACCCCTGCGGACTTTAAGGCGAGCCCTCCAACAAGGACACCAGAGTCCAATCCGGGGTCTGTCTCGACTAGTCAGTCGTTCAGTTACTCGAAGACTCTCCCCGACCCTAAAGCTGCATCTCTGGCCCAGAGGAAGGGACCCCTGCCCCCTATCCCTTCTAATGCACCTACTGCCTCGTCTGGCACCCTCCTCACTGATGATCTGAGGAGCTCTTCCATTCCACTCCCTCCACCTTATCCAGCCCCCAAAATAAATCTAGCAGGAGTAAGGAAAAGTGCTAGCTTTGCTCCGGTGAGTAAACAACAATTATATGAGTGTATGTAACAAGAGTCACGCAGGTCTGCAGGTACAGCTGTGCAAAATGAAAAGTGTAACTCTGAATTTCTGGATTTCAGGGAGGAAACTATTCCCTTGCTGTTCTGAAGTGCCAAAGAAGCTTTCATTCTACAGGTTTATATGCTTTTCTCTCTTTATCACACACACACACACACACACACACACACACACACACACACACACACACACACACACACATTCTGCCAAGACTGGGCCATTCCAAAACATTAACTTTATTATGCTCATTAGCTTGATTTGCTTAAGGTCATTGTCCTGTTGCATGGCCCACCTTCTCTTGAGATTCAGCTCACAGACAGATGTCCTGATAATATGTTGGTATAATTCACAGTGCATTGCTCCATCAATGAAGGCAAGCCATCCAGGTCCAAATGCAGCAAAACAGGCCCAAACCATGATACTCCCACCACCATGTTTAACAGACAGGGTTTTTATACTGTAATACAGTGTTTTCCTTCTCATTGAAACCAATGGCTTTGGTTTCATCTGTCCAAGAAACATTGTTCCAGTCACCTTCTGGCTTGTCCATTTGTTTGTTGGTGGAGCACAACTGGGGAGGGTAATAAGGGTCATGAATGTCCTCCATTTGTACACAATCGGTCTGACTGTGGATCGGTGGAGTCCAAACTCTTTAGACATGGTTCTGTAACCTTTTCCAGCCTGATGAGCATCAACAGCTCTTCTTCTGAGCTCCTCAGAAACCTCCTTCGCTTTTGCTGTGATACAGTTCCACAAATGTCAGATCCCAGTTCCCTAAATAAAACAGGACACGCCCACTCACACCTGGTTGTCTCCCATTGATTGAAAACACCTGAATCTAATTTCACCTTCAGGTGACCTGCTGATCCTAAAGTCTTGCAAAATTGCACCCCATACCATGACACCAGGCCTTCTGGACGTTTGACAACAAACCGTTGACCTTGGTGGTGACCACAGTGCCTCCATACACAGATACGTTGGTCAACTCCACCAAGACATAAACGTGACTTGTCACTGAAGATGACCCACTGCCGGTCTGAGTGACTCCATGACAGTCTGGAACTACATCTTGGCCAATCAACAATGTTTAGAAAAGCAGTAAAGTCGACTGTCCTCTAAGCTCACGTTTTAATACTTGATGTTCTTATTGTCTCTGCCTTTGTAGACGACGTGACCACAGACACCTTCGAGGACGATGAGTAAAAGCCCGCTGCTGTACCATCTGATCCTATACTGATACTGAACATGTTCACCGTACGTCTCTCTGCTTTACGAACTTCTGAAAACTGTATCTGTGTTTGAAAACTGTATCAGCTTCACTCCATCTTCTCTTCCAACCTTCAGGACTGCAGTGGAAATAAAGAAGGTCTAAAGAACTGATGTGCGTGTACTTCGCTGTAGGATTCTGTCTCTATAAGTGCCGTAGCTACAATCATTCTAACAGTGTATATCAACAGTGCCAAAGAACACGTTTATTCAGCATTTTAAGGATTTATTTGAGTAAATAAATGCAAATTAACTTGTAGAACTCTTGGCCAATTTTGTGGGATGTTTTTGTAGTAATTTTATTCACCAGAAAATCAGAAAAAAAATGATTTATATCTCAGAAATCCTGTTGAAAATGGTTTTGAAAATGTACAATATTTGTAATGATTAGTTTGACAAGGATATTCATTATAAAAGTTTATAAAACTTAATAAAAGTTTATATTATAAAAGTCAACCTTTTTAGTTCTGTAGTTGTGTAGTTGTGGAGAGCGCTATACAAATAAATTTTGATGATTTGATTTGATAAAAGTTGACAGTATTCCAAAAAATAACAAATAAAACAGCCTGTATGTATTTCATTAATTTACTCGGGACTTTTATTGTGAAATTTGAACACTGCGTGAGCAAAGAGAAAGAGAGAACAGCCCCTCCCTTTCCTCTGTAACCCAATATCTGGTGATCAGTTATGTCATCAGCCCCGCCCCCTCTCTCTGATCAGTCAGAGTCTGTATGCAGGTTGAGCATCAGCTCCCTCTTTCAGTTTATTAAAAATAGTATTTATTTGTCTCAGAATAAAACGTTTGCTTTGCTTTTACAGAGAACTTGTCACTACCTGATTGGGCAAAAGGGGTCGCATTGTAGGACTCCAGCAATTGGGATTGTTACAGATGTATTGTGGGACAAACTGGTCATAGGGGACTATATACAACTGTCCTTAACACCCCGTCAACGTCGCCACCAATGCAACTGGTGTTGTGCCAGACGTTCACGGAGTCACTCAGAATGGCAGCCGGTCATCTTCAGTGACGAGTCCTGCTCGGGAGTCTTGGTGGAGACTACTAACGAATCACTCTCCATCCCTCCACAATCACTCTATACCCCTCCACACTCACTCTATACCCTCCACAATCACTCTATACCCCTCCACAATCACTCTATACCCCTCCACACTCACTCTATACCCCTCCACAATCACTCTATACTCCTCCACACTCACTCTATACCCCTCCACAATCACTCTATACCCCTCCACACTCACTCTATACCCCCACAATCACTCTATACCCCTCCAAAATCACTCTATACCCCTCCACAATCACTCTATACCTCCCACACTCACTCTATACCCTCCACAATCGTACCTATACCTCCACACTCACTCTATGTACCTCCACACTCACTCTATACCCTCCACACTCACTTCATACCTCCACAATCACCTATACCTCCACACTTACTCTCTATAAATTCTTCCACACCACTCTATAAATTCTTCCACACTCACTCTATAACTCCCTCCACACTCACTCTAGGCTCTCTCCCACAATCACCTCCATCCTCCACTCACTCTATACCTCCACGCTTCACTCTCCATCCTCTCCACCACTCTATACTCCTCCACACTCACACTCTCCATCCCTCCACACTCACTCTATACTCCTCCACACTCACCCTATACTCCTCCACACTCACTCTATACCCCTCCACACTCACTCTATACCCCTCCACACTTACTCTATAAATTCTCCACAATCACTCTATACCTCCACACTCACTCTATACCTCCACACTCACTCATACCTCCACACTTACCGGCACTCTCCACAATCAACTCTATACCCTTCCACAATCACCTATACTCCTCCACACCTACCTCTATACCCTCCACACTCACTCACCCTCCACACTATCTATAAATTCTCCACAATCACTCTATACCCTCCACACTTACTCTATACCCTCCCACACTCACTCTATACACCCTCCACACTCCTACTTCCAATTTCACAATCACTTATACCCTCCACAATCACTCTATATCCTCCACACCTTCAATCTATACCTCCACACTACTTCCCATAAATTCTCTCACAATCACTCTCTATACCTCCACAATCACTCTATACCTCCAAACTCACTCTATACCTCCACACTCACTCCATCCCTCCACACTCACTCTATACCCTCCACACTCACTCTCCAACCCTCCACACTTACTCTATACCCTCCACAATCACTCTATACTCCTCCACACTAACTCTATACCCTCCACACTCACTCTATACTCCTCCACACTCACTCTCCATCCCTCCACAATCACTCTATACTCCTCCACACTCACTCTCTATCCCACCACACTCCCTCTATGTCTCCACTCACTCCATCCCTCCACACTCACTCTATACCCTCCACACTCACTCTTCATCCATCCACACTAACTCTATACTCTCCACACTCACTCTATACTCCTCCACACTCACTCTATACCCCTCCACACTTACTCTATACCCCTCCACACTCACTCTATACCCCTCCACTTTTACTCTATACCCCTCCACACTCACTCTCCATCCCTCCACACTCACTCTATACCTCCACACTCACTCTCCATCCCTCCACACTGAAGCTCGCTGGCACGCGCAGGGCTCCAGGAAGATGAGAGGCTCCGCTCGCGGGGACAGGGCAGGTAAGCGGTCAGTCAGCGGGGCAGTAAACGCGACCTGGGATGTTGTGGTGCTGAAACACAGCGCGAGTTACAGGATCTATCACCACATTTATACTGAACTCACACACACACACACACACACACACACACACACACACACACACACACACACACACACACACACACATTCTCTCTCTCTCTCTCTCTCTCTCTCTCTCTCTCTCTCACACACACACACACACACACACACACACACACACCACATACTCTCTCTCACTCTCTCTCAAACACACACACATTCTCACTCTCTCTCTCTCTCTCTCTCTCTCTCTCTGTCACACACACACACACACACACACACACACACACACACACATACATACATACACACACACACACCACATACTCTGTCTCTCTCTCTCTCAAACACACACACACTCTCTCTCTCTCTCTCTCTCTCTCTCTCTCACACACACACACACACACACACACACACACACACACACACACACACACACACTCACTCTCAGACATCTCAAATACATGACTGATTTATAACAATGTAACAAGACACATTTTTTTCAACATTTTGTCAACATTTGTTCAACACTGAAGCAACTTCAAAGACTACATTCAAACGGTGAAGGTCGGCCAGCTGGGTCGACCTGTGTGCTGTGGATGCAGAAGGTTCAGATCCCACTTTGAGTTTTAGTGGATATAGTGACGTGTGACGTGTGTACGTGTGTGTGTGTGTGTGTGTGTGTGTGTGTGTGTGTGAGAGAGAGAGAGAGAGAGAGAGAGAGAGAGAGAGAGAGGGTGTGTGTGTGTGTGTGTGTGTGTGTGTGATGGAAGGACAGAGTCGAATATGTCAGCAGTGAGATCTACAAGGGGTGAGTTACCATGGCAACCCATCCTATCAAACTAGTTGTGGTCTTTTTTGGGAATACCCTTTTGTTTATCACTGTTTCGTCTCTGCTCTCTGTACCGGTGTGTGTTAGAACCTTGCTGTTCTGTCAGCCCACCCAACACACACACACACCACTGGAGGACCACTGTTTATATCCAGGAATCAGCTGCAGGGTTTCATATTTCTGCACTGGTGAAGAGGGTGGCACTGCCAGCCTACTGGACACACAGTCTTCCTCTGTCCGGTGTCATTTCTGCCTCTGTCCGTCCACAGCGCAGTGCATTTTTCCTTTATGCCACTCATTTTTCACCCACTGTGTTCTTCTGTTCCATTTTCTGCTCATGTTTTCCTCCAACCCCCCCTCTCTCTCTCACTCTCTCTCTCACTCTCGCGCTCCCCCTCCCTCTCCCTTTGCAGTATCTGTGTGAAAGTTCAACTGCATTCCCTCCAATCCCCTTCATCCTTCAGCAGCAGCACTGTCTGTCTGCTCACAAGTGTGCCATATCCGAATCAGTGTGCGTATGCATGCATTTGTGTGTGTGTGTGTGTGTGTGTGTTTATGGACATTTGTTTACCCTTAATTATACATTCAAGTGTTATTGGATGTAATGCTACATATAGATCTGTATGCACTACATGATGTCATACTGCAGTACACACACACACACACACACACACACACACATTCAGCTATATGAGTAATATGGGCTCAGATGTGACAGGCTGTTATGTAAGATATCTGTTTGCCCTGCATAGGGATGTAGAGGACTGAGGGCGGAGTATGTGTGTGTGTGTGTGTGTGTGTGTGTGTGTGTGTGTGTGTGTGTGTCTGTGTGTGTGTGTGTGTGTGTTTTTATGTATATTGACAGACTACCGTCCTGCACTGTGTGTAGCAGCCACACAGAGACATAACTGATAAACATGCATTTGGGGAATTTGGGGGAAAAACTGAATAGTTGTATAAAAATAATAACAATAATAAAAATAATATCGGGACAGTCGTGGACCAGTGGTTAGATAATCCTTTAATAGTCCCAGGTAAGAGAGAGAGGTTAGATAATAGATCAACACACAACACAGTATGTACAATATACAAACATTATATACACGTTGTAGAAGAACATTACAGATTATTTACAGGTGGTTGGAGAACCGACCTTGTGACTGGAAGGTTGCTGGTTTGATTCCCTGAACTGGTAGGACGTGACTGAACTGCCCTTGAGTCCTTAACTCTCCAGCTGCTGTAGGGCTGCCCACTGCTCCAGGCAGGTGTGCTCACTGCCCCTAGTGTGTGAATTCACTGGTGTGTATGTGTGTGTGTGTCACTGAGGGGAGGGGTTAAATGCAGAGGACAGTGTGCAGCACAGTGGGTCAGTATGCACATTCCTGTTTACTTTCTTCTTCTTCTGGCCACAGTGGATCCTTGCCCTATCTCCTGCCTCCTCTACTGCTACACCAACCATCTCCATGTCCACCTTCACTACATCCATAAACCATCTCCAACATTCTTTGTCCAATATATCCACACATGTCCAAACCATCTCAACCTGGCCTCTCTGGCTTTATTGCCAAACTGCTCCACCTTCACCGTCCCTCTGATCTGCTCATTTCTGATCCTGTCCATCCTCGTCACTCAGCATCTTCATCTCCTCCACCTCCAGCTCAGCCTCCTGTCTTTCAGACAGAGCCACAGTCTCCAAATCAGACATCATAGCAGGTCTCACTACTGTCTTGTAAACCTTCCCTGTCACTCTTGCTGCTGTTCTTCTGTCACACACACTTTGGCGATGTTGACATGGTGCTAAGGGTAATAAATAGACATTATTCTTATGAAAAGTCAGCAGGTTGAGCTATTTCACGTACGGTTGGTGACATTGTTGAGTCAGTACACTGTTTTGGGTTCTCTAATGCATGACTGGTATTTATTGTAGACCCCAGTGTGTACTGGGGCCTGAGTTGTTGGGAACCAGTTTAAATGAGCCACTCTCCAACACTGCTCTCTGCTGTGTGCTGTTTGCAACTACACCTGTGCATATGCCATCTAGTGGAATAAAGAAGAATTGCCTTCATAGAGCCCCTCTGTTAAAGGTGTGAAATGACCGTGTAGAGACAATGTAAATAGAAATAAAAAGAACAGCTTAACGAAGAGCTGCTGGTGTGTATACGCATGTAGGGATGTGTGTAGAATTAGGATTATAGTACAGAGCTGTTATAAACAGACCAGTCCAGACCGTCCGAATGAGCAACGTGGTGAGAATCAGTGCAGCGACTGATCAGAGATCAGCAAAGCTCCAGGGATACAGGTCAGTAAAGGTGCAGGATGACCACTGTGGTGACCCCTGTGATTGAGGAGAGCTACAGCTCTGAGGAAGAAGCTGTTGGCATGTCGTGTTGTGCTGGTTCTGATGGTCCTGTGTTTTCTACCAGATGGACGTGTCATGGTCAGTCATTTATAAACCAACTGAAGAATGGACGTGTGCTCTTGGGAACATCCTTGACCATGCTCACAAGGACACACGGGAGGCCGTACGAGCCTCGCGGATGAACAGAATAATCGTTATTTGAATCCAATACAGTACGACTCGATAATTATGACCACTTTCTTGCTTCATTTTTTGAAAATCAGACCCAGGTGACCAGATCATGGGTCTGACCAGTGTCTTAGCAAACTCGTTATGTGTGGTCATCGCTGTAGCTTTTACCGCTTGCACCTTTTACCGCCTCATACTGGACGATTATAAGATTGTCTTTAACATATTATAACATTGTTTTAATTAAAATAAGATCCACTTACGGTTTCAGCTGTTTAATTAGTCCAATCAGTGTGAACTTCCTTATGAAAACAACCAGAGTGTCTATAAAGAGCCAGAACAAACAAACAAACAAACAAACAAACAAACAAACAAACAAACAAAAGCTCGTTTGGTTCATAGTTGTGCTGATTTATTGTTATTATTATTGTTAAGTAATTATAATTTTTAATGATTCTATGGTTGTTCCACACTTATAATTAGGGTTCTTCAGTAAAGAAAATGAACTATAAACACTCAGAGAACCCTTTGCCTGATTTAAGGGTTCTCTAGACTCATGGAGAATGTCAGAGTGTTATAGATGGCACCAAAAGGGTTCTACGATTGTTACACACTTAAAATTAGGGTTCTTTAATTCTTAAAGCCTGGAGCGTCTGCAGCTTTAAAGTAGAAAAACAGAAGATCTGACTGTTTCACGTTTTCTGTTTCCCTCTATGACATTCTCCATGGTTGTAAAGAACCCTTTAATCATGCAGAGGATTCTTTTAATGCTTATGGTTTTATACAGAACCAGTTTTTGATTTGAAGAACCCTGATTTTACCTTTGTGACCTTTATGTAACAAGAGTAGAACCTTTGTTGGTGCTATATAAAACCCTCGCTGACATTCTCTGAAGAGTCTGAAGAACCCTTTCACAATACAAATAACTATTTAATCATGTAAAAGGTTCTTTGAGTGTTTATGCTAAATAGAACTATTTTCTTTACTGAAAAAACCCAATTGTGAGTGTATAATTGTAGAACCCTTTTTGGGTGCTATCTAGAACCCTCCCTGACATAATCATGCACAGGGTTCACTGAGTGTTTATGGTTCTGTGTAAACTGAAGAACCCTGGGTGTAACAGTGAGGGTCAATAACAGGATGTGAGCTCGTGCTCAGCGCGTGAAAGGCACGTGCCAGC
The DNA here is from genome assembly GCA_034509495.1 of Acestrorhynchus altus. NCBI lineage: Eukaryota > Metazoa > Chordata > Actinopteri > Characiformes > Acestrorhynchidae > Acestrorhynchus > Acestrorhynchus altus. The sequence goes on along the minus strand of CM067504.1, from coordinate 1,955,291 downwards.
AGAGGTTCTATGACGTCATTCAAAACTGAACGTGGACCGTATCAGAGAACTTCTGCTGGACCTCCTTCTCAGCCCTCAGTGGCCTCTGTGGTTCTGCTGTTCAAGCAGGTTCCTCATGCTGTTTACTGCAGGGCCTGTCTGTGCACGCCTCCACGTGCTGCGAGCTCGGCTCGTTATTGGCCGAGCGCATTCCTCCGGAGCCCTGTGATTGGCTGGAGCTGTATGACCACTCACAGCCCATGTGCGTCGTGTGTGAACAGCTCTCTCTGTGTGTGTGTGTGTGTGTGTGTGTGTGTGTGTGTGTGTGTGTGTGTGAACTCCCTCACTCCCTGCTCTGCACCACTTCACAGAACTATCAGTTCGTTTCTTCTGAATTACAAAATAAAAGTCCTGAGTAAACAACACCCACTGCCACCTTCAGCAGCATTCCTGCGATTAAAGGCTCCGTTACTCAGAAAGCTTATTATCTTTGGGCTCAATCCTACAGCTGTGTGTGTGTGTGTGAGAGAGAGAGAGAGAGAGAGAGAGAGAGAGAGAGAGAGAGAGAGAAAGTGTGTATGTGTATGAGTGTGTGTTTGTATCTGTGTTTTTATGTGTGTGTGTGTGTGTGTGTGTGTGTGTTAGTTAGTGCGCGTCGTCTCTGTGTGTTACGGTAAAGCGGTGTGGCGTGATATAAGAGTGTGTGTGTCTGTGAGAGAGAGCTAGAGAGAGTGAGTGAGTGTGTGTGAGAGAGAGAGTGTGTGTGAGTGTGTGAGAGCGGCGGGAGGATGAGCGCTGCGGAGGAGCCGCGGGAGCTCACTCAGAACCCGCTGCGGAAGATCTGGACGCCCTGCAAGAACGGGCTCCCGGACAAACCCGCCCCGCAGAGGAGAGGTGGGTCCTGCGCCGAGTGGTCAGCCGCGGTCAGCCGGCCGGTCAGCAGCGTGGCCGCGCTCGCGCAGGCCTGTGGGATTCCCGCTGGGTCAGTAAGGGCTCGGGCAGTTCGGCCGGACCGGGCAGAGCCGTGACTGCTGATCTGGATCGATCGGAACCGATATTAGAGCGTTTTTTACGGCACTTCGCTGATTCACACGTTTAATTAACAGACCTTTATTCTGCGCGGAAATGCGCCGAGGGAGACTCTTATTATATCATTATTACTATTTACAGCTTAAAGGCTTTAAAATATGTCATTTAATTGAAAGATGAAGTAATAAATCAGCTGCAGTTAAAGGATTATAGCGTAATAATGAAGTTATTTAATAAACGAATTCAATATCATTAAGATTAAAATGAAGATCTCACTAACACCAATATAAATATATTTTTATATTGTATGAAATATTTCAATATTTTTATGGTCCTGTGTTAATCTTTTTGTTTATTTTATTTTTTTATTATTTCTGTAAAGCTGCTCCGACATCACTTGTGAGCGCTGTACAAATAGATTTCGATTTGATTCAGGGAACACTACTGGCATTGCAGCTTAGTCTGAGTCTAAGCTTAATCTGAGAGACCATTATACGGGTATTGGACGGGTATAATGAGAGAGTGAGTGTGATTGGACGGGTATAATGAGAGAGTGAGTGTGATTGGACGGGTATAATGAGAGAGTGAGTGTGATTGGACGGGTATAATGAGAGAGTGAGTGTGATTGGACGGGTATAATGAGAGAGTGAGTGTGATTGGACGGGTATAATGAGAGAGTGAGTGTGATTGGACGGGTATAATGAGAGAGTGAGTGTGATTGGACGGGTATAATGAGAGAGTGAGCGTGATTGGACGGGTATAATGAGAGAGTGAGTGTGATCGATTGGACGGGTATAATGAGAGAGTGAGTGTGATCGATTGGACGGGTATAATGAGAGAGTGAGTGTGATCGATTGGACGGGTATAACGAGAGAGTGAGTGTGATCGATTGGACGGGTATAACGAGAGAGTGTGTTCGATTGGACGGGTATAATTAGTGTGAGTATGTGTGCGTGATTGGACGGGTATAATTAGTGTGAGTATGTGTGCGTGATTGGACGGGTATAATTAGTGTGTGTGTGTGTGTGTGTGTGTGTGTGTGTGTGTGTGATTGGACGGGTATAACGAGAGAGTCCTGTCAGACAGTTCCTCAGACTTCATGTCTTGGTTTGTCTCTGACCTGCACTGTCCACTATGAGACCTTATAGAAACAGGTGTGTCTTTACAAATCATGTCCAATCAACTGAATTGACCACAGGAGTCCGATCAAGCTGTAGAAACATCTGAAGGATGCATGAGATGCACCTGAGCTCCATTCAGTGTCGTGGCAAAGGCTGTGAATACTTGTATACATGTTTGCAGAGGTTTCACACTGAGCTTCAGTCAAGCAGATGTTCTCACACTGTGGTCCACACCGTTTGCTGTGTTTGCGCTCCCTTTGGTGCAGAAACCTCCAGGCATCCAGAGTTGAGAAGTTCAGCGGCGTACACTCTAGTAACCTTTAATGTTAAAAGCAGTTTTAAGTGCTGGCCAATCAGACCGGAGGTAAGCCGAGCCTTCGGTGACGGGCGAGATGACCGCTCTGTGGCCGTTGAAAGCCCTGAACTCGATTATCTTCTCAGTCAACATAAAAAAGCAGACAAAACGCAGATTCGCTTGGTTGAGCAGCTTTACGTTCACTAGTTAACAGTAGATCCCTTTTTAAAAGGACAGAGCTTTGCATTGCATTTGTCACGTAGCAACAGGGGACGTCCAGCCAGAAACGTCCCTCAGACACTGAAGGTGCTCAGCTTGACACCATCGTTTATTTAAGAAACCCCTTTCCATCAACCCTCATCGCCCTTCAGCTTTATTCAAAATGTTCCACCTCGTACTATTACTTATTGCCGTCAGCTCAATTCGGTGACCATGTGGACAGTGTTCCTCCAGGTTGTCCTGTCTTCTGTTTGGGTCTTAAGGCGTCTGAAGGGTTGGTTCATTGTTCCTTGAATTGTATCCATCCATCATGTAGGGGCTCGTCCTCTTCCTCCGAGCCTGATGATCTTTCCCAGTGAATCGGTTCTTCTCATAATGTGTCCAAAGTAAGAGAGCTTCAGTCTGACCATCTGGTCTTCCAGCAGAGGTTAGGCTTGATTTGGTCCAGGATCCATTTGTTTAAAAGTTCAAAGACGTCTATATTTCTCCTCTCGCTTGTTTATCGTCCAGCTTTCGCTTTCTGTCGAGTGACAATGTTTCGAATTTCTCGAGAGCTGAATCCTGTGTTGTTAATAACTGATCAGAGCAGCATAAGCTGTCTAACATCTCCACATCTTCTCCGTCAATCCTAGCGTTGTCACTGATTTTCTTTCTTCTTGCATTTCAGTTTGCATGACCAACTGTCCCACCCTCATTGTGACGGTGGGATTGCCAGCTAGAGGAAAAACCTACATCTCCAAGAAACTCACTCGCTACCTCAACTGGATTGGTGTACCAACTAAAGGTATTTGACACGACTGATATGTCCAAAAGTTTGTAGACACCTCCTTGCCATTGTTTAATAAAGGGTGTTTATTGCTACTAGATGAGGAACACCTGCTCCTTCTTAGATGCTGTAACAGCGTCTACTCTTCTGGACATGCTTTGTAGTAACTGTTGGAACATTTGCTGTGAGAATTCAATAGTGAGGTCCAAGATTTTGAAGTTGGAGTCCAAAGCTTGGAGGTCCTTTTTACACTCGTCAAAAGTGTTGTGCCACAGTCACTCATGGATCATCTGACGTGACGAGTCCCACTTTTATCTTGATGGAGACGACCAATGAATGTGTGTGGAGGCACCGTGGTTATTACCAAGATCAACGGTTTGTCACACACCACACGTCCAGAAGGTCTGGTGTGATGGTGTGGGTCCAACTTCGTACGATGCCACATCACCTTTGGTCTTCAATACAGACACTTTAACAGCCCAACATTACATTAATGAGGTTCTGCAACCAGTGGTTCTACCTTTTCTGAACACACACTCCGGTGCTCTATTCCAACAAGATGACACTCGTCCACATACCGCTTCCGTCTCAAGATCTCATCTTGAAGACACAGATACTACGCCGTGGTCGGTCTCCTCTCCAGACCTGTCCCTGATAGAAAATGTGTGGGATGCTATTGGACGCTCCATCAACACTCCACCCCTACCACACCATCTGCAGAACTGAGTGAGAACATTCAAGCTGCATGGGATGGATCATCACAGGACACCAATAGGAACCTCTACACCTCCATGCAGAGACGACTGACGTGCCCCTGGGGGCAACCATTTTTTTTTAACGAGGAGTGTGTTTATGTGCATCTGCTTCATAACAACCTTGTTTATTGCCAACACATTCCTGTGCAAATTATACAGTTTGAGAACCCTCTATAATTCTCTATATTTCTGTATAATTTGGAGCTAAAACTTCATCTCAACAAAAAAACAAATCAAACTTATTTATTTTTTTGAAGAAAATGCTCAAGAATGTGGATCATGCAGAAAGACAATGACCCCTAAGCACACAAGCTGTTAACCAGATATGAGAGATGTAATATTTCATAATTTTCCTCAACAAATAAAGTAGTGTCTCCTTTGTTTTGGTTCTCCTTTAGGTCTTGTGGGAACACATTTGAACACCCTCGTCAGCGAAGGGTGCACCTAAGGGTGTCTCCGTACATTTGGACACTGTACGCAAAACATTCGAGATGTCACACTCATTGTTTGTCTGATTCCTTTGTGTTCAGAGTTTAATGTTGGGCAGTATCGGAGGGAGTGTGTGAAGATCTACAAGAACTTCGAGTTCTTCCGCCCTGACAACGAAGAGGGGCTGAAGATCAGGAAGTAAGACTGTGCGCTCTTGTGTAGTTTTGTATATCCTGTAACTTGTGGAGCTTAAAAATGAATGAATGGTTGATTGTTCGTATGGTTGTGTGTTTTCAGGCAGTGCGCTCTGACGGCACTGAACGATGTCCGACAGTACCTCAGTGTGGAGGGGGGGCAGGTGGCTGTGAGTGAATTAATACATACACACCCCTACACTGTTCGTTATGCATCGTACACTACACACACTCCACCACTCCTCCAGGTGCTTGGTAAAGTACTGTCTGATATCTGTTACGTTGACAGGTGTTTGATGCAACGAACACTACGAGAGAGAGGAGGTGCATGATCCTGAGGTTTGCGATGCAGAATGGATACAAGGTACTGAAGTTCTCCAGCAGCAGCTGTGATCTTTACGTGCTTAAAGCCCCAGTCTGCTCATCTTCAAGATTCTTTTCTATTATTTTATAGTTCAAAACCGTGTGCTTGTGCCAATCGTCCAGCTCTGTGTGCTAGTGAAAACTCCACGTTAAGCTGTGTGCAAGTGAAAGCCCCTCGTAAAGCTCTGTGCTAGTGAAAGCCCCTCATTAAGCACCGTGTGCTAGTGAAAGCTCCTCATTAAGCACCGTGTGCTAGTGAAAGCTCCTCGATAAGCACCGTGTGCTAGTGAAAGGTCCAAGCTAGTTTAAGCTCCATGTTGTACTCACATTCCTGTGGTGTCTCTCTTTTTATTCACTAAAACAGTGTGAAAATGTCCAGAACGTTATTAACTGCATTAATATATATAATTATACATTGAATATAACATTGGTAAATGATGAGGCATATATGGAAGATATTTGTTGGCTTTATAAAGCCTGTAGACATGGGCTTTATGGTCCTCTGAGGTCCTCATTAACCTGTCATCATTTTTCTCTTTGCTAGGTGTTTTTTGTGGAGTCTGTGTGTGAAGACCCTGAAGTTATTGCCCAGAACATTGTAGTAAGTTTCATTTTGTTTCTATATTAAGAGAATGGACATTTTCTAAGACATACACAGACAAAGTCACATTAGTCATCCTCCTTTCACCCTGATCTTCAATGATCAGGACCCCACAGGACCACCACAGAGCAGATATGATGTGGGTGGTGGGTCATTCTCAGCACTGCAGTCACACTGACATGGTGGTGGTGTGTTAGTGTGTGTTGCTGGTACGAGTGGATCAGACACAGCAGTGCTGCTGGAGTGTTTAAACACTGTGTCCACGCACTGTCCACTCTATCAGACACTCCTACCGAGTGTCTCCACCTTGTAGATGTAAAGTCAGAGACAGAAGCTCATCTGTTTCTGCACAGTTTGTGTTGGTCGTCCTCTAGTCCTTCATCAGTGCTCCCAGGACGCTGCCCACAGGACGCTGTCGGCTGGACGTTTCTGGTCGGTGGACTGTTCTCGGTCCAGCTGTGACACTGAGGGGTTTAAACACTCCAGCAGCTCTGCTGTATCTGATCCACTCGTACCAGCACATCACACACTAACACACCACCATGTCAGTGTGACTGCAGTGCTGAGAATGACCCACCACCCACATCATAGCTGCTCTGTGGTGGTCCTGTGGGGTCCTGATCATTGAAGATCAGGGTGAAAGGAGGAGAATAAAGTCTGCAGAGAAACAGATGAACTACAGTCTGGAATTATAGAACCACAAAGAGCTCCTGTTTAATGTGGCTGATCTGTTAATGGTAAGTTTAATAAGGGGGTTGGTGAATCAAAATCCTGTTCTTCGTCTGTCTGAGCAGCAGGTGAAGTTGGGCAGTCCAGACTACGTTGACTGTAACACCGAAGAGGCCATTCAGGACTTTATGAAGAGGATCAAATGTTACGAAAACTCGTATCAGCCGCTGGATGAGATCTTGGACAGGCAAGACATTTTATATGCGTCTCACTTTTTAATGCTGAAGGTCTGTTTGATTTTTTAATGATTGATTGATTGATTGATTCAGTGGCCCAAACTAGTTTCATTTCATTTCCTCTTCTTTTAATGTTACAATTCTCTGAGATGTGTGGGCTTTTAGTCCGTTTGTATTACTGTACGACTGTACGACTGATGAACTGTGTATGTACAGATGTACCGACTACGTTCACGCGGCAGGAAAAGTGGCCGATTTTCCTGTTTCCTGTTTTTTTTTTCACCAAAGCTGTTTAAAATTAGTGCTTTTCGACCAAACAAATTCAGGTTCTTGAACTGGTTCCTTTTGGGCTCATAAGAAACGTGGTGTAACCAGCCCCTGTTTACACCAGTTTTAGTGGAACCAAGGATATGTCACAGAGTACGTCATCAGCAGGTGGTTTGTACAACTAGACACATCGTTTCCAGCTGAAAAACCTCCTAATCTTTGGTTCGTGCTACAGGTTCCAGAACCTATTTTTGTTGGTGGAAATGTGCAGAAAGGTTCAAAATTAGGTTTGCAAACCCAGGATGTTGCTGCAAAAGCGTTGTTGTCTGTGTGACTGTTGTCTGATTCAGTGTGGTTTCTGACCACACAAATATGATGAAAGATCGGATTTGGACCATGTAGCCCAAGTGTGGACTGTCAGTGTCCGGGTGTTGATTGTGGTGTTGCTGTCTCCGATAGGGAGCTGTCGTACATTAAAGTGATGGACGTGGGTCGACGGTATTTAGTAAACCGTGTGCAGGATCACATTCAGAGCCGGATCGTGTACTACCTGATGAACATCCACATCACGCCACGCTCCATCTACCTCTGTCGCCACGGAGAAAGCGAGCTCAACGTCAGAGGACGCATTGGTGGGGACTCGGGCCTGTCCTCCCGTGGTAAAGAGGTGAGTGTTTTGGGTCGTTATAATAGGGTTGCAAAATTCCGGGAAGTTGGAAACATTCCATGGAAATAAAACAGAAATTTACAAAATTGAAGGAACTTAAATATAGTTGGGAAAATATATTGTAGCATAATCGTGGCTAAAACAACCAGATTTAATGCAAGTACACCGGTCAATCACATGGACACAGCACTGCTTACTGCAAGATTACTGAGGAGGCCACACCCACTGCATGCACTGTGCACTCCTCCATCACATGCACGGATGATTGCTTAAACCCTGGAGGCCACACTTTTGAGCACAAGCTACACAGTTGAGCCTGAAGATTATATAAAGTCAAGTTTTTTTATTAATGGTCATTCTAATGGTCATTCTAATGGTCATTACAGCCATGTCTGGAAATCTGGGCCTTGATAAAGGCAAAGTTCTGGGCAGTTTGGCGAAATTCCAAACCAAGCAAGGCCTTTGGGAAGGGGATGGGATCTGGCAGTCATGCCAGCACATATCTGCATCCACCTGGTGGAAGGACTTTGGGAATCTGAGGCCTTTGCACCTGTAGCCTCCATCATCCTCCAAATCCCACCATCATCAGCTGAACACACACACACACACACACACACACACACACACACACACACACACACAAAGGTTCGCAACGGACTCACAAATGAGAGAGTGGAAAAACTGGTGGCCATTCGGGCAAACCTAAAGGCTCTTTGAGCCTGACACACAGCCATCTTCAACCAGGCTGGACAGTGACACTGAGGAGGTGGAGGTGGAGGAGGTGGACACGGAGGATGTTGGAATCATTTATGAAAGGTTTTGGCAAAAATGCAGAACCTAGACTTGCAAGGTTTTAGTTTTACATGTTAAATGGCACTTTTTTGGAATATTCAATATTTCCAAAATTTTGTTGTGGATGAAGATCTGCATGAATCTGACTTGTATTATATAATTAATAGAAATTAATTAAGTATATTTATTTCTGTTGCTGACCGTCCCTTTGTCCTCCCTCGCAGTTTGCTCTTTGCCTCAGGAAATTCATTCAGGATCAGAACATAAAGGATCTGAAGGTTTGGACGAGTCAGATGAAGAGAACCATCCAGACGGCTGAGGCTTTGAGTGTTCAGTATGAACAGTGGAAAGCGCTGAATGAAATCGATGCTGTAAGTGTGTGTTGTGGCAGAAACACAGTCTGGCAGCTGGTTGTGTGTCGTGTGTTTTGCTTGCAGAGAATCTCCGTATAACGTTTAACGATAAGGTCGGGCTGCGCAACTACGCCTGTACGACTTTAAAAACGGAATGTATGGAGAAAGGAGGCGGTGCTAAAAGACTGCTGATGTTACGCTTTAACGAACACACAGAGACACTGCTCGCTTCCGTATGTTTAACCTGTGTTCTGTGTGTAACGTTCTGCTCCTGCCTGTAGGGGGTGTGTGAGGAGATGATGTATGAAGAGATTCAGGAACATTACCCTCTCGAGTTTGCTCTGCGAGACCAGGACAAGTACCGGTACCGCTACCCTAAAGGAGAGGTCAGTTCCTTCACCCTTCAGGGTCCCGTTTTTGGCATATTGTTGCTGTCCAATGAAGACATGTATCTCCAAAATGGTCACTTTACAGTAGAAGGCATAAAGGGCGATGCTGACCGGCACAGGCGTCTGTTAGCTGTTGTGTCAGAGCTGGGGACCCCGCACTTTCCTCAGAGTGCATTGGCTGCCCAGCAATGATGCAGTGGTGACATTTGGTAAAGAAGTTGGGTTGAATTCTCATGTATCTGAGGAGGCGTGTTCTTGTCTCCACCCTCCTCGTGTTGGGAGCATCGTATGTGTTGGGGGGGGGGGTTCTAATGGGGATGGGTGATGTTGGAGATAGTTGATGGTGTCTGGATTATAGCTTTCCATACATGTCTGCATTTATCACTCTGTTTTTGAATTAGTCGTATGAAGATCTGGTACAGCGACTGGAGCCGGTGATTATGGAGTTGGAAAGGCAGGAGAATGTTCTGGTCATCTGCCACCAGGCCGTCATGCGCTGTCTTCTCGCTTACTTCTTGGACAAAAGCGCAGGTACCTTCATCATTCTTTTCCTGCATTTTGTTGGCGGACGTCCCTTCTAATGAATGCATTTGTCGCACCCATTGCTAACACAGATGTGCAAATGCACACAGCTATTGACACCGTGCCTCTTGGAAGAAACGAGGACAACTTTTGTCCATATAGTGTGCAAAATCAGGATTGGCTTCAAACGTATTTCAAAATCGTTCACTATGTTGTCCCTTCTGGGTCGCCGACTCATTTGGTTAGACCCGACTCCTGGTCAGGACATGGTATTCTGATCTCTCCCACACTGACCGCTTGGGCGTCTTATTTGATGTGTATGGGTGGTGCTGACCGTCATACTGCAACCCACCAGCAGAGGCGCTAGACCCGTCTTGGCGTCACTTTGAGAGACGATGCGGTGTCCATACATTTCCCATTGATTTCTTTCGTCGCTGTGTCTCACTGTCTCTGTGGTCTTTGTGTTTTAGAGGAGTTGCCTTATCTGAAATGTCCCCTCCACACGGTGCTGAAGCTGACCCCCGTGGCTTACGGTGAGAGACTCCACCTCCACCTGAATTTAACACATTCACTATGAACTCGCACTGCAGGACAGGTCTGCAGGACAGGTCTGCAGGACAGGTCTGCAGGACAGGTCTGCAGGACATTGCAATAAATAATGCAGCTAGCAAAAAAATTTAATTTGGGCAAGTAATAAAATGGAATTTGTGAAGAAAAAAACATGTAAGTGTCAAATTACACAAGACATCACATCTCTTGCAGTGTGACTATTGCGTACGTTCACACCGACAGCACTGCTGAAATGATCAGAGCAGATCAGAGCAGACTGTGAAGAACATCTCAGTGATTGTGACAGACCTTTCAGAAATGCTGATCTTTGTAATTACAGAGTGAATCCATTCGTGCTGCCTGTTTACTGTCCTCAGAATGTTTCCCATCAGTGTCTCATTAGTTCTCTCTCCCTCCTTTCTTCTGTTATTCAAGGATGTAAAGTGCAGTCCATCTATCTGAATGTGGAGGCAGTGAACACCCACAGGGACAAACCCGAGGTGTGTAACTCAGTCCTGTTAAACATGATTCATGTCTAGTGTCTCTCAGTACGGCGTCGGGTTTAACGCAACACGCCAGACGTCTCTGCATGGAGGTGTAGAGGTTCCTAATGGTGTCCTGTGATGATCCATCCCATGCAGCTTGAATGTTCTCCCTCAGTTCTGCAGATGGTGTGGTAGGGGTGGAGTGTTGATAGAGCGTCCAATAGCGTCCCACACATTTTCAATCAGGGACAGGTCTGGAGGTGACGAGACGAGACGTTGGTCGTCTCCACCGTGACAAATGTGGGACTCGTCACTGAAGACGACCTGCTGACGTTCTGAATGACTCCAGTGACCTTCTGGGCCGAAACCATTGCGGTCTTTGGTGACGTTGACATGCCGTCAATCCATCGGTTCTCCTTCTCCATGCTTCACGTAGGTCTCCCAGATCCTTCATGTCATTAGAGCACCGCAGTGTGTGTTCAGAAAAGGTAGAACCACTGGTTGCAGAACCTCATTAACGTAACGCTGGTCTGGTAAAGGGTCTGTTATGAAGATCAAAGGTGGTCAGATATCGTACGAACTGCACCCACACCATCACACCAGACCTTCCATTGATCTTTGTTGCCTCCACCAAGACAAAGCACTTGAAGATGACCTGCTGCCATTCCGAGTGACCTCATAACAGTCCGGCACGGCACCATTGAAGTCGGTCAGTTCCTTCCGGGTGCAGCTGTTTCATTTTTGACCATTTATTTCGAGTCATGTTGGAACTTTTCTTTGGTCCCTTCATGAACAACGTGAAGAACAACTGCCAGATTCAAAAAGTCAAAGTGAGAAGTGACGCGTTTTTGGTTTGACCTTTTATGATACGAGTGAGACAGTGTACGAAAGTCTGTCCCGTTTCCTGTAAGAGGGGAATATTTACCGTAATATGTCCGTTATCTCTCTCCCTCTGCAGAATGTCAACATTTCCCGTCTGGCGCAGGAAGCTCTTCTCACAGTCCCCGCCCACCAGTGACGTGACATCACACTCCACAGCACTCCATCAGACTTCCGACTCCCCACCTGCTCAGCACTCCTGCTTCATCGTTCTCGGTTCGCAGCTTGTTTTTCTCAGGAACACAGAGCAGCGTGAAGAATGACCGGTTTCTCCCGTTTAAAGTAACAAAGCGATAACTGGAATCCAGTTCTTTGGACTATTAAACCCTAGTTTTGGGGGACGAGTGCGTTTACATGTCATTTCACAAAAAATACCAGCACAAACTGGATGTGACGATAATCTGTGGAGCAAAAGTTAGAAATTCGTTACATTGTTGTTGTTTTTTTATTGGTTTTTTTTTTTTTTTTCAGTGTTTCTTTGTTTTCGTTTCTGTTCGGCTCCTTTCACACATTCCTTTACGAGATATCGTAGCTCCTTCTTGAGGAGACTTTTATACTTTCCCAGAATCTGTGAACGGCACTTTATCCTTTCTTACATTTTTAATTTGTATTTTTATTGTCATTTTTTTGGATATTGGTGATGCAGGTGATGGGCTTTATGGAACTATGCTGAACCAAAACAAACCAAAGTCAGCTTAAAAGATCACCTCCTTCTTTCTCCTCTCACTGTCCACTCTATCAGCTCCTCTGATCACACAGGAGCTCTTTGTGGTTCTATAATTCCAGACTCTAGTTCATCTGTTTCTCTGATACTTTATTCTCCTCCTTCCACCCTGATCTTCAATGATCAGGACCCCACAGGACCACCACAGGGCAGATATTATGTGGGTGGTGGGTCATTCTCAGCACTACAGTCACACTGACATGGTGGTGGTGTGTTAGTGTGTGTTGCTGGTACGAGTGGATCAGACGCAGCAGTGCTGCTGGAGTGTTTAAACACTGCGTCCACTCACTGTCCACTCTATTAGACACTCCTACCGAGTGTCTCCACCTTGTAGATGTAAAGTCAGAGACAGAAGCTCATCTGTTTCTGCACAGTTTGTGTTGGTCATCCTCTAGTCCTTCATCAGTGCTCACAGGACGCTGCCCACAGGATGCTGTCGGCCGGACGTTTCTGGTTGGTGGACTGTTCTCGGTCCAGCAGCGACACTGAGGGGTTTAAACACTCCAGCAGCTCTGCTGTGTCTGATCCACTCGTACCAGCAACACACACTAACACACCACCACCATGTCAGTGTGACTGCAGTGCTGAGAATGACCCACCACCCACATCATATCTGCTCTGTGGTGGTCCTGTGGGGTCCTGATCATTGAAGATCAGGGTGAAAGGAGGAGAATAAAGTCTGCAGAGAAACAGATGAACTACAGTCTGGAATTAGAGAACCACAAAGAGCTCCTGTGTGATCAGAGGAGCTGATAGGATGGACAGAGAGTGTAGAAAGTTCTTAAAGTCATGGTTGATCAATGTATTATAGGAGAAAAATGCAGGACACTGGAGCCGTCAGGTCTTTAAATGAGCTCAGTTTACATTTCAGATTATAATTAGTCGCTGCAAATTCATGACGTTTGGAGGTTCGGCTTGTAAATGGCTCTAGTGTTTTGTTTCCTTTAGTTTGGAATCACATTTGAACTGTATGTAGAGATGTTTCTGCATGTTTTTCTCAACATTACTTACGTCCTGCTGAGCCTTCAGCTGGTGTAGACTTTAAAAATTCATCTCACGTTAATGTCCCAACTGCAAAACAAGGTTCAGATAACGTTCGACGGCAGAACGTGCTCTGAACGAGACTCCTACTCATTGTCTACTCCAGCAAGGTCGTACCGTTACAGCTCGAGAGGAATGCAATATATTTATTTCGGGAGCACTTTTCACGGTGAACAGCAGGGGGGGCACTACGGGGCCACTGTAGTGCGCGGGTCGAAGGGATGAAGAGCGTGCAGGGGGTACACCTCTCTTCAATGGACAAAAAAAAAAAAAAAGAACATACAGACACCCCTTTTATAGAGGGAACCCCCCGAGAAACAAGGGTAGGCGGACCCCTCCCCGGTCAGAGTCCCAGGTCTCTGTCTAACGCATGTCCCTGTGGGAAGCTTGTGTTTAGTCGCTGTGAAAATACGTTCTGTAAGTCTGTGAACATTTCGAAATACGTCTCAGCAGGTAACAGTAGCATGGCCTCAGTGTTCTCGATGCACTAATGGGGTACTGTCCTCTTTTAAAAAATGCTTCCGGTGGTCCCACCTTTGGTGGTCGAAGGCATCCCAGATACCACTGAATATTTGGCCCAAACGTGGCCTAAATCTGAGCCGAGTGCCAAAAGTGGCCCCGATTTGGCCCGAATATATCTTCTCTCTGGGACGGTCGGAACGCCGAACATTCCTCCTGCCTGTACAGAAGTGCACGAAGCTCGACAGTGACCGTAAAGATGACCAGAGTGAATTTTTGAACCGAATCACGCACATTTCTACTCTTCATCTTTGCGGATTAACTCTCGTTGTATTAAATTGCTTATTGAATCTTTATCTTTTTTTTCTCTTTTTAATCCAGATCTTAGACGCACAATTCTCTGACGCTGTTTTATGGACAGTTTAGTCTCAGTACACGGTCCAGTCTGCAGTGGAACGGGACGAATCTCAGTTTATAAAGTTCAGTAAAAAATGTCACCTTGCATGTTTAACATGGTAGTAACTCCAGGCTCCTGCAGAGGGCGCTGAATGAAGGCGATTGGGCTATAAATACCTGCAGGGGGTGTGGTCAGATTTGTAGATTGAGAAGATTGAAAATGGGTAGGAATCTGGATCTGCAGGGGTATGGAACCGTCTCTCACACTGGTCTACCACCAGCGGCAGAAATCCCAGTCGGGAGACTCGGAATTGTGGCTCAAAGACCAACCGAGGCTTCTTGCTTGCCACTCTGTTTCATATGTCGGTGGTCTGCAGATCCCGGTGGAGAGTTCTTTCAGAAAGTGGTTGTGAAGGACCTGCACTGACTTCTAGAAGAGGTTCTAGCTTGGAAGCAAAGCAAGTTTCATCGTTAACATCTCTGGGCCTCAATTGTGACACTGTCCTGTAAACTGGGATTTCTGCTACTGCTGGTAGACCAGTATGAGCGACGCTTCCCACTCCTGGAGATCCGACTCCTACCTTCATACTGCGAGCTTTGGCCAAATGTCATCATCGGCATAACATCTGCTTTGTGACCTATGTTCCGGTCACCCGACGAGACTTACCTCGCTGTACCACCGTCGCACACCCTGCAGGTATCCTTGTGTAAACGCCATCTACAGGAACCATAAGTTACTACCACCTTCACCGTGCAAAGTGACCACTTTTTGCCCAGTGAGCTTCAATGTGTAACCACTCATTATATCCTTGTTTGTATCATGTGTTTGTGTTGTTTAGTGCAAATATCCAAGTGATTAAACAATATCCACACACGGGTGTCCAACAACGTATGTCTTCAAATTGCAAGTCATCGTCAGGATTCATGAAAACAAGTTTAATATTGGAGTAAATCAAGGTCAAGATGAAAGTCTTTGGTGAAGATCTTTGGTTTTCTTACCACATTGCATATCAAAAATACAGAAGAATGTTTGGACACGGATTTATTTTATGTGCATACATATAAAAACCTACAAAAATCTCAAAGCAATCCTACCTGACTGCGTCAAAGGAAACACACACAGTCACGGACAACTGGACACTCGTGAAAGCATCTCGTAATACTATCGTTAGAAAGAGTGCAAAGGCTTTCGGTGAGTGGTGTCTACTGACGAAGTCGTGTATCTGAGGAATTCATGTGACGCACAATACAAGGGTGGACAGATACGTAATTTTAGTGCCCGGTTAGTCAATCCATCAACGTACCAAATAAAACTCGTACAGTTTTCTCGAGGTGTGTTACGATCAGTGGTTTCCTCTGTGGGTTAAAGTCTCAAACCAGTATTCCTTCATTCCTAGGCTTATGGCACTTCGGTGACGCTGGGTTCTATAGGCATTAGTGTGGAAGACAGAGTATGCATGTTCTATACAGGGGTTGGACAATGAAACGGAAACACCTGGTTTTAGACCACAATAATTGATTAGTTTGGTGAACTAGGGTCTCCTTTTGTTGCCAATACAGCGTCAGTTCTTCTTGTGAAGGACATTTTTTGGATACAATCCGGGTTAGAACCCGAAAGTCCCTTTCAGACAGCTTCCTCTTGCGTCCACAGTTAATCCTGTTGGATGTGGTTGGTCCTTCTTGGTGGTGCTGACGTTACCCTGGATACCGTGGCTCTTGATACATCACAAAGACTTGCTGTCTTGGTCACAGATGCACCAGCAAGACGTGCACCAACAATGTGTCCTCTTTTGAACTCTGGTATGTCCCCCATAATGTTGTGTTCATTGCAGTATTTTGAGCAAAACTGTGCTCTTACCTGCTGATTGAACCTTCACACTCTGCTCTTACTGGTGCAGTTAATGAAGATTGACCACCAGGCTGCTCCAGTTTAACCATGAAACCTCCCTCAATACAATGACAGGTGTTCCAGTTTCATTGTCCGACCCCTGTACCTTCCCCAAAACTACTCCATCCTTTTAAGGCTACATCTGGCTTCCTGAAGTACAGTAGATACATGCGTCTCTCTCAGGCAGGCTGCTGTGGGTTAATATTGAGGTGGGCAGGATTTCCCAGTAGTCCAATCCGCTGCTTATGCTTCCTCTGTTCCGTCATCTATATGGTGGAAATGGAATTCAGAGTCTGGACATATTCTTCTACATGCAGTCGTGGCCAAAAGTTTTGAGAATGACACAAATGATGGTTTTCCCAGATTTGTCAGAAGTTTATATCGTATAATGAAGTACATTTATGATCATTCCATACGTATTTTATTTATAAAGTACATCTAGTTTAAGCAAAGACTTCCTATTTACACTGTTGACCCTTCGTCTTTAAGACTTCTACAATTCACCTCAGCTGGACATCAGCCTCTGGGCAAAATCTTGAGTGATTGCAACCCATTCTTGTCATCTAATCAGTGCTTGGAATCGAGTTCCTGGGTTTTTGTTTGTCCACCCTCTTTTTGAGGATTCACCAAAGGTTCTCAATGGGATTGAGATCTGGAGTTTCCCAGACATGGACCCAAAACGTCAATGTTTTGGTCCATCATGCTGGAGGAACCACTGATCGTCTCCACAGTGCTCCTGGATCATTGGGAGAAGTTGCTCTTGGAGGATGTTTTGAACCCACTCCCCTGGATGAGAAGCAACCCCACACATGAATGGTCTCAGGATGCTACACTGCTGATATGACACAGGATTCATGGAAGCCTCACCCTTTCTTCTCTGGACAATCAATTTTCCAGATGTCCCAAACCATCTGAAGGAGCTTCATCGGAGAAAATAACTTCCACAGTCCTCTACCTCCAAATCCCTACACGTCCTTCAGAAGGTCAGTCTGTCCTTGACGTTTTTCATTGGAGAAAAGTGGCTTCTTGCTGCCCTTCTTGACACCAAGCAGTCCTCCAAAAGCATTCATCTTACTGTGAGGTGTGTCCTCACACCTGACCTCTGCCATTCCTGAATCTGCATTGGTCAGATCTCATAGCTCCATGTCTTTAGAAGACCTAACGCAAGGTTCTGATGCTTGCTTGACTTTGTTGGGCATCCTGAAGCCGAACCTGATGATTGGATACATGCTTGAATGGGGTTCTATCTTACGAGCAGCAATGTTCTTGCCTGTGAAACCTTTTAGATGATGGACATGTTTGCTTGGAGGTCACTATGGTTACCAGACAAAAACTTAAAAGCACTGCAACCCTTTCAAAGCAAAACTAAACCAAAATTTGTGCCATAATTAAAACTGTTGGCCGAGGCTGGTAAAGTTCATACCTAAGCAACAATATGAGAGATATGACAACATCTCACGTTAAACGACGAACATTGAAGGTATTATTGTGACTAAACCACAGTTCTGTTATCACCCTTTATTATCAGGAATTACGATAATGGACCCTGATGGAGTGAAACAGTTTGACCTTTAACTTCTTTGTGGTTCTATAATTCCAGACTGTAGTTCATCTGTTTCTCTGCAGACTTTATTCTCCTCCTTTCACCCTGATCTTCAATGATCAGGACCCCACAGGACCACCACAGAGCAGATATGATGTGGGTGGTGGGTCATTCTCAGCACTGCACTCACACTGACGTGGTGGTGGTGTGTTAGTGTGTGTTGCTGGTACGAGTGGATCAGACACAGCAGTGCTGCTGGAGGGTTTGAACACTGTGTCCACTCACTGTCCACTCTGAGACACTCCTACCGAGTGTCTCCACCTTGTAGATGTAAAGTCAGAGACAGAAACTCATCTGTTTCTACACAGTTTGTGTTGGTCGTCCTCTAGTCCTTCATCAGTGCTCACAGGACGCTGTCGGCTGGACATTTCTGGTTGGTGGACTGTTCTCGGTCCAGCAGTGACACTGAGGGGTTTAAACACTCCAGCAGCACTGCTGTCTGTTCCACACTAACACACCACCACCATGTCAGTGTGACTGCAGTGCTGAGATTGACCCACCACCCACATCATATCTGCTCTGTGGTGGTCCTGTGGGGTCCTGATCATTGAAGATCAGGGTGAAAGGAGGAGAATAAAGTCTGCAGAGAAACAGATGAACTACAGTCTGGAAGTCTTCGGTTACAGGTGTATTTGTCAGAGTAACACTGAACTGTGGTATAACCACCTAAACACACACACACCTGCTCTTTGAGCTCAGTGAGCTGATTGGTGAGGTTGGAGACAAGCCTCATGGTGGACTCAAGCTTGTCCTGCAGACATCGCAGCTCGTTCTGCTCTCCCTCTCCATCACTGCTCACCAGAGACATCGCTCTCATTCGTGGAAACCAGTCCAGATTGTGTTCCTGTGTAGAGAGTGAGAAAGTGACCCTCAAATGACCATTCAGGCCACACTGGAAATAAAGTACACGACTGGGACACATGCTGGGACATCATTAGTGCAGTTAACAGTCAGCCATCATCATACTGAAGTGTCGCTCATACCCCACAGGTATTTACAGCCTGATTATTCTGGTGCAGTGCCATCTGCAGGAGCTTGAAGTTACTACCACCTAGTTCTAACACAATGTGAGGAATTTAATCCAAATGTTCGTTTGTGGGAGGAGCACTGGTTACGGCACAGGCGTTGTTAAACCTTTCAGCGGAGTGGATCAACCAGTTCAATGACCTTGATCATCTGAGCCACGTAGCTCTCGGGGCCCGTGTACTCAGTGGAGTCTTTCACTCTGACCAGGACGATGAAGTACAGGTAATGCCACAGGTTGTGCTCCTCTTTGATATGCTCTTCAAATGTCACCGTCTTATTGTCAAACTTATCTCTCTCCAAACCTGCGGAAACACGTCACATAAAAACAGAGAAGAACATGAACAATAAAGAAAGAAAGAATATAACTATCTTCTTTCTTCTTCTTTCGGCTGCTCCCTTTAGGGGTCACCACAGCGGATCATCTGCCTCCATCTTGCCCTATCCCCTGCCTCTACTGTTACACCAACCATCTCCATGTCCACCTTCACTACATCCATAAACCTTCTCTGAGGTCTTCCTCTTCTCCGTCTGCCCGGCAGCTCCATCTCCAACATTCTCAACCTGGCCTCTCTGGCTTTATCTTTAAACTGCTCCACCTGCACTGTCCCTCTGATCTGCTCATTTCTAATCTTGTCCACCCTCGTCACTCCCAACGAAAATCTCAGCATCTTCATCTCCTCCACCTGCAGCTCAGCCTCCTGTCTTTTACAGCCACAGTCTCCAAACCAGATGTCATAGCAGGTCTCATTACTGTCTTATAAACCTTCCCTTTCACTCTTGCTGCTGTTCTTCTGTCCCACATCAGCCCTGACACCTGTCTCCACCCCTCCATCCTGCCTGCACCCTCTTCTTCACCTCTTTTCTGCACTGTCCATTGCTCTGGATGGTTGAGCCAAGATATTTGAAGTCATCCACCTTTATGACCTCTACTCCTTACATCTTCACCTTTCCACCATCTTGTATTGTGGAAGTGTATTGTGCATCAAGATTACAGTGATATTGCCCACCCCAGTCCATTATCAAACAAGCACCCAGTGTGTGTGTGTGTGTGTGTGTGTGTGTGTGCGAATTCTCACCGCATATAAAGCAAGTGGTTTTCAGCACCTCCTCCTTCCTCTGCTTCTCGCTCCTCAAGTCGGCGAAAGTGTCAATGATGACACCAAAGATCAGATTCAGCACAATGATGATGACCAGGAAGAAGAACAGAAGGTCGTATATCACCCTCGCTGCAAACAGAGGTTCCTGAACTCACACACACACGCGCACACACACACACAGACAT
Source organism: Acestrorhynchus altus (assembly GCA_034509495.1). Lineage (NCBI taxonomy): Eukaryota > Metazoa > Chordata > Actinopteri > Characiformes > Acestrorhynchidae > Acestrorhynchus > Acestrorhynchus altus. Next base: position 1,935,313 of record CM067504.1, on the reverse strand, counting down.
ACTGGCTGAAAGGTTTTAGAAACTTCTTCAAACATATGTTTGTGAAGGAAGATGAAGATGAAGGTGATCAGGATCAATAACTGATGATAACTGTAGTCTGATCTGATCAATATTTATTGATCTACTCATACAGAAGTGGTGTCTCTCAGGACGGCGTCGGGTTTAACGCAACACGCCAGACGTCTCCGCATGGAGGTGTAGAGGTTCCTAATGGTGTCCTGTGATGATCCATCCCATGCAGCTTGAATGTTCTCACTCAGTTCTGCAGATGGTGTGAAACTACACCCCTCGTGACACAAAGCCTTCTGGACGTGTGACACGTGACAATCTTGGCGCTGATCACGGTGCCTCCAAACTCGGATTCGTTGGTCGTCTCCACCAAGACAAATGTGGGACTTACGTGGCAAGTCCACTCCTACCTACTCCACAGATCCTTCACTCATCTTGAAAAGTGCTTTCAATATCATCAAGCCCACTCATGGAGAGAGCAGGGTGGTTCAACATCTCACCACCTGGACTATGGACTACCTCACACACAGACGTGCCACTTAAGGACTGTGTGTGTCAGAAACACTGGGAACAGTCCTGACCCCGTTCCTCTTCACCCTCTACACTATGGACCCACACCCCACTGTAACATAGTGCACTCTATCACACACACACACACACACACACACACACACACACACACACACACACACACCACATGGACCAATATCTTATCTTACCTCTAATTAATGTGCAATATCTGCTGAAGCACAGAAGGTCTTTTACCGTAAAGCTCTATTGATGAGAATGATGTCTGTTAATGGCACCTTGCGGACACCAGATGGCGCTTTGAACACCATAGTTGAAACAAAGACTTTGAACTGGATTCGGGTCCAAAATACCACATATCCGATCCGTTAAATACACCTGGATCAGCCCCAATCCCGATACATCGGATCAGATCCGGACTCTAAATATAACACAATATATACACCACATTCCAAAACTCCGTGTGAAACAGGATACCTCTTTGGAAGGCTTGCGAAGCACGTCCCCAACGCCGCCTCCGCTCCTCAGACCATGACTGAGGACGGTAATCATACACATCCACAGAGAATCACAGGCTCTTTCGACATCGTCTGCACACAGAACACATGACCCACACACGTCATACCGTCCTTCATAACTACGGTCCATCATTTCTTATGGACTTTAAGAACGAGTCCACTGCTGACCTTCTTCTGCACCGACCGACACACAAGTCCCGTTCTCCACACTGCACGTTCCTTCAGACAGGAAGCCACTGGCCAGATTCACCCCCTCTTCTGTAGAAATCACACACACACACACACACACACACACACACACACACACTCTCAATCAACATTATATCAAACACTTTGTGGTTCTATAATTCCAGACTGTAGTTCATCTGTTTCTCTGCAGACTTTATTCTCCTCCTTTCACCCTGATCTTCAATGATCAGGACCCCACAGGACCACCACAGAGCAGATATGATGTGGGTGGTGGGTCATTCTCAGCACTGCAGTCACACTGACATGGTGGTGGTGTGTTAGTGTGTGTTGCTGGTACGAGTGATCGGACGCAGCAGTGCTGCTGGAGTGTTTAAACCCCTCAGTGTCACTGCTGGACCGAGAACAGTCCACCAAGTCATTGAATCCCAGTAAAAGCGTGTGTGTGTGTGTGTGTGTGTGTGTGAGTGACAGGGAAAGAGAGTGTGTGTTTAATACCCAGGGTGCTGTTGGGGATGCGGTCCACTTCCAGGATGAAATCATCTTTGAAGAAGATGTAGCCCACGATGGAGAAGAGGTAGACCAAAATGAGCCCCAGTACAGCGGTCAGCACGATAGAGCGGCCGTTACGCGTTACACTCTTAATGACGTTTAGCAGAGTTTCCTCTCGGTTCACTAGATCAAACAGCTGTTCACGACACACAATAGAGAAGGTTGTTCACACTGGTGTTCTTTCTGTTCCTGGATCAGTTATTTCTACACATTCATGGCGAATAATGCTGACGTAAACATGGCTGTGACCGAAACCGATCCCTGGGTATGTTCTCGGGCACTGCTGACATCATGGTAACGAGTGTCCAAATCGTAAAGTGCAATTTGTATCTTTAGAAAACCTTCTCATCGGTGCCCCGGCGAATGGGATAATGGCACCCTACGGCCACCAGGGAGCGCTCTGACCACTGTGGTTAAAACTAAGACTCGCAACTGAACTGGGATTAAAATAGAATGAAAAATGAACCATGAAAAAACGCAACGTGCGGAGACACACTGTGCTGCACACAGGGGAAATTGTCACTAGGGGGCAGTGCGCACCCCTGCCCGGAGTGATGGGCAGCCCTATCCATGACCTCCAGGGAGCAGCTGGGGAGTTAAGTGGCTCAAGGGCAGTTCAGGGAATCAAACCAGCAACCTTCCAGTCACAAGGACGGTTCCTGGTTCCAGAACCACCAGACAGAGACCGCCCTCCTTGCTTGTATATGTGAGAACGAGCCACTGGATTCACTGACTGCTGTGACTTACACGTCCGTGCTTAAGAGACCGGTGCTGGTTCACGCTGAGGACAAAGTGTCTTTACTTAGTGAACTAAACAGTCAACTAATGAAGATCCATTTCGGCCACAGCCAGAGTGTAAAGAAGCCTTTCTTCCGAAGCGGAAACGACAACATCATCCATGTAGATTTTTGATTTCATTAAATGAAAGCCTTTATTTGAATTGCAATGTTTTAGGTTTTGGAAAAGGCACCAGCAAGCTGTAGAAGAAGACGTGTCCAAACAGGCCCAGTGTACAGATGAGTAGATAGAGTAGGTGGAACAGGAACTCTCTGTCCATCACCATCGCCCGGTAACCACGTGTGAACGTCCCCCGGTTCCCCACAAAACTTAGCAGGAACACAATCTTATTGCACACCTAAACACAGCAGACACAGAGAGAGTAAAGCACAGAATACTGGTTTAGTAGAATCCATCAGTGCTGTAATGGTTTCACTGAAACAAGAACACGCTCGTTATCAAAAAACATCAAACAATAGTTGCACCCAGAAGAAATCAGCCGACATCGTGAGACATGATTCAAGTTTCACACCAGATTCTGTTTTCAGACCTTAGGCTACTGTAACGTGATTCATCCAAGAGCTAAACACAGAATTTAGATATTTGTATGAATTTGACCACGTTCTTGTTAAACATTCACTTCAGGCCTGCATTTGTTGGGGACTTTTTGCTTGTAAGGACTATCGAACACGTCGCAGCTTAGAGATCTAGAGTTGTTGAGCTGAAAATACAATAATTGTGAGTTTTTGTTCTGATTAGATTCATAAGGATGTTTTATCAGGTTATTTACAATATCTGACAACAATTTGAACATCTTTATTAGTTAAAAGTCCTCAGGACTTTTATACTGAAATCTGAACTCGAGAGAAGAAGAGCGGCTGCGATCATGACATCATAATCCCGCCCCTTTCCCTCTTCGAGTGTTATGATACGTGTATCGTGTCTGTAGGTTACTCTGATCCCGAGTTATGAAGCCCAGCATGTGGATTACAGAGACAAATATCAATATATCCCAATATATTTATGTAAATGTCCATATTGTAATATCGCATCTGTTACGTAGGTAACCGTCAATCCCAGTAAAGCGCGAGAGGGTCGTTAGTGTGGAAATGGTTTGGGTTCCGGAGGGTCAACACTGTTACGAAGTACCGTCGGTCCAGATTATTTCGTAGAAACTTCGTAATTAAAGGTTATTACTTAAATAGACGGCCTGCTGTGTTTCTCAGTTTGTACTATAATATACCCTCTCAGTGGTGTACTGGTATACACTGGTATATACTGGTATATACTGGTATACACTGGTATACAGCTTACAGTGTGTGTTACTTACATTAAAAGCTCCCAGCAGAGACAGCATGTGTTGAAGGCCTAAAGAGAAGCCTAGTCGAAGAACAGAGGAGATGACCAGAACCCGGACAGCATTGGGACTGGGCAACAGTAGCACAAACCCCAGTGAGCCCAACACACACACCCATAGCAGCAGAGAGAGAGATGGGTCCAGTGGGCCTGAAATGAACACAGGTAAAACCATCAAGACCAGTAGCAGTAGATTTAGAAGTGCCAAGGCTCAGACTGGCCGCAGTACTCACTGTCCCTCACGCTGTCCAGCGGGTAGAAGAATGCCACCAGCACGTTTATGAGCACCGCCAGGTTAAAGGAGATATTGCTCCAGAAGGACATGTTTCTGCTGCACCAGTACAACACCGGCTGGGCTGAAAAACACACACACACACACACACGACACGTTACTACTGTACACACACCTTAACACTCACATTTCTGCTGTGTCTGATCCACTCGTACCAGCAACACACACTAACACACCACCACCATGTCAGTGTGACTGCAGTGCTGAGAATGACCCACCACCCACATCATATCTGCTCTGTGGTGGTCCTGAGTGTTGAAGATCAGGGTGAAACTGCCCCTAAACACCCCAGTAAGCTTACCTCGTAGTTTTTTCTGCCACCTCATCTCGTTGTAGAGGTCGTCTGCTCTCAGGAAGAAGTCGTTGATCTTGCTGCCCTGCTCGTCTCTCTCGGTGCTGTAGTAAACTCGCAGCTTTGACTCATTTGTCAAGAAGGAGCAGATATGAGGCACCGGGAACACGATCTGCTCCATAGTGCGATCCTGACGGACTATCTGCACGTACACACACAAACACCAAAACATGATATCACAATGTTAATAATACACTCATCATCATAAAACAGCTGCACCCAGAAGGACGTTGGGTTGAACGCAGCATCCCAGACGTCTCTGCATGGAGGTGTAGAGGTTCCTAACGGTGTCCTGTGATGATCCATCCCATGCAGCTTGAATGTTCTCACGCCTGCTGAAAAGGTAGAACCACTGGCTGCAGGACCTCATTGGACTGTTAAAGAGCCTGGTGATCTGGCGTCCCACGAAATTGGACCAACACCATCACACCAGGCCTACTGGACGTGGGACAACAAACCGTTGATCTCGGCGCCTCCACACACAGATATGCTGATCGTCCCCACCACAACAAAAGTGTGACTCGTCGCTGAAGATGGACCCATCACACACCACTGCAATCGTTTAACTCCTTCTGGCCGCAGTTATTTTTTGGAGTGTAATCACCCTATAAACACTTATATATATGAACATCAGTGTGTCACCTCTATCTGAGCGGTGTGTTTAGTGTAGCACTCCAGAGCCTGGTCTTCTCCACTTGGTTTTAGCAGCAACTGCAGTTCCTTGTTGTGACGAGACAGCTGAAGAGTCAAAGAATGAGGACAATGGACATTAGGGGTGAAAACCTTAGAGTGATCTATTAAAGCCACTGTTAAAAATCATTATCTAGTAAAGTTCTCTGATGCCCAAGTTCAAAAAAGCTAATTTCATAAGCTCTGCTCTGATTGGTTGGTTTACATCTAGCATGTCTAGAACATTTAGCTATGATGTGGGTGGTGGGTCGTTCTCAGCACTGCAGTCACACTGACATGGTGGTGGTGTGTTAGTGTGTGTTGCTGGTACGAGTGAATCAGACACAGCAGTGCTGCTGGAGTGTTTAAACACTGTGTCCACTCACTGTCCACTCTATCAGACACTCCTACCGAGTGTCTCCACCTTGTAGATGTAAAGTCAGAGACAGAAGCTCATCTGTTTCTGCACAGTTTGTGTTGGTCGTCCTCTAGTCCTTCATCAGTGCTCACAGGACGCTGCCCACAGGACGCTGTCGGCTGGACGTTTCTGGTTGGTGGACTGTTCTCGGTCCAGCAGAGACACCGAGGGGTTTAAACACTCCAGCAGCGCTGCTGTGTCTGATCCACTCGTACCAGCAACACACACTAACACACCACCACCATGTCAGTGTGACTGCAGTGCTGAGAATGACCCACCACCCACATCATAGCTGCTCTGTGGTGGTCCTGTGGGGTCCTGATCATTGAAGATCAGGGTGAAAGGAGGAGAATAAAGTCTGCAGAGAAACAGATGATCTACAGTGTGGTCAGAGGAGCTGATAGAGTGGACAGAGAGAGTAGAATGCAGTGAATATGTGTGTGAGCACCTGATGAGCCAGAATGTAGATATTGTGCCCAACATTGCGTGGTGAGGCAGCGTGATCCTCTCCATTCTCCTCATCTTCATCAAAGTCAGCCTCGCCCTGCTGATAGGCCTTCTTTATCACCTCCACCTACAGCATAAACACACACACACATGCTTGACAAACAGGCGTAACACAAATTACCTATGAGAAGGTCACCACCTGGATCTAACTAAGCAAATGTGTAAGAGCCTCCCATTGGATCATTACTGCATGGGTGATTATGTTTCATCTGGCAGCAACTTATGGAACCCTAACTGATGCAGTGAGAAGCTTCTCATTGGTTAAACAACCTTCAAAAGACATCCTGTGGTCGTGGAAAAGATGTTCATCTGGTTCAGAAGGTCAGATTATTGGCATCAAGCAGAGAAAATATCTAAGGAGAGGCTGAAACGACTAAACTCAGGTTCAGAACTGACCTACGTATTATTAAACAGCGGAAGGACGCTGGAGAAACTTCATCTTCCAGGAAGGAATGTGGTCGGAATAAATCCTGGATGATGGTGATCGGGATCACTCCAATGTTTGGTGAAATCAGATCGTAGAAGAACAACAGTAGAACCCAGTGATCTGTTTAATAGTGAAAGTAAGAGCCTTTCCACACTGACCAGCAAAAACAGCTTAAAGACTGGACTCTGGAGCAATGGAAGAAGGTCATGTGGTCTGACGAGTCCAGATTGACCCTGTTCCAGAGTGATGGGCATCAGGATGAGAAGAGAGGAGGCTGAAGTGATGCTCCCATCATACCTAGTGCTGACTGTACCAGCCTGTGGGGGCAGTGCTGTGATCTGGGGTCACTGCAGTTGGTCAGCAACGTTACGTGTCCAAAGAATGAGGTCAGCTGACCACCTGAATATACAGGTTATTCCATCAATGGGTTTTCTTCCCTGATGATAGGAGTATATTCCAAGATGACAATGCCAGGATTCCTCGGCTCACACATGGACGGACCACCGCAGAGTCCAGACCTGAACCCCATTGAGAATCTCTGGGATGTGCTGGAGAGGACTTTGTGGTCCAAATCATCAGTACAAGATCTTGGAGGAAAATCAATGCAATAATGGACAGAAATAGAAGTGGTGACGTTGCAGAAGGTTATGGAAACGATGCCCCAGCGAATGCATGTCGTAATCAAAGCGAAAGGCAGTTCAACCAAATATTAGAGTGTGTGACCTTGTTGTTGGCCAGCGAGTGTCCTACATAAACGGGGAAACACACTGCACGTCACTCACGAGCTCTTTAGGCCTCATGTTGTACAGAATCCTCTCTGCGTTCTCGCTGTCATGACGACTCTCCATTATGGCCAACAGCAGCTTGGAGGCGTTATTCTGGACAACGGAAGAGAAACGTTATCAAAATGAAAGATTTACAAAACCAACACACAGATCTGACTGATCTTAAAAATCCCAAACATTTTAGAAATGAGGTTTCGTGTGATTTGAGTTGCAACATACCTTTAGTTCCAACACCAAGTCCATCCTCTTTCTACCAAGTGGATTGATGTCATTCAGAATCAGAGCAATGATGATATCTATGCCGTTCGATTCATGGGTGGCAATGCAATTCTGCAGAAAGACAAGCCAGCTTAGATCATGTGTCCTCAAAAAAAACCCCAAACAACTGCACCCAGAAGGAATCGGTCAATTGCAATGCATGATGGGATGTCTTGGTAGAGATAACGAATCTGTGGTTTGTCGCAACTTTGTACGACGCCTGATCACCTTTGGTTCTGCAACCAGTGGTTCTACCTTGTCTGAACACACACTCCGGTGCTCTGTTCCAACAGGACAGCGCTCGTCCACACACTGCTGCCATCTCAAGATCTCGTCTTGAAGACACAGATACTACGCCGTGGTCGGTCTCATCTCCAGACCTGTCCCTGATTGAAAATGTGTGGGACGCTATTGGACGCTCTATCAACACTCCACCCCTACCACACCATCTGCAGAACTGAGTGAGAACATTCAAGCTGCATGGGATGGATCATCACAGGACACCATTAGGAACCTCTACACCTCCATGCAGAGATGTCTGGCATGTTGCGTTAAACCCGACGCCGTACTGAGAGACACCACTTCTGTATGAGTAGATCAATAAATATTGATCAGATCAGACTACAGTTATCATCAGTTATTGATCCTGATCACCTTCATCTTCCTTCCCAACAGCACTGCGATCCCACACGTCCTTCTGGGTGCAGCTATTTGTGCCACTTTACCCATTTGGGTTGTGTGTACCTGGTTGTCATGGCAGGGTCCTTGGCAGTACTCTGTCAGGCTCTCTATCGTCTGGTTAATGAGAGCCACGTTGTGTTGGTTAATGTAAAGGCCCAGCAGACCCAGGCCTCCAGTTGTGCTGCCACAGATACAGTCCAGAAACTGCAGCGTCTCACACACCAAGTTATAGTTGTTCTTATTGTTCTGGCAGCGCAGAAAGTTCTGTGGGGAGACATAAATTATACATAGCACATAAAATATGGAGCTGCATTGTGTTCATTAACAACACAGTTTGTGTAAGAACAGAAAAACAGCACAATCACTTTAGGTTCTCTCTTCTGGGTTTTTCATCAACTTCTCATGAGGAACTATATCCTAGAACCCTCAAATACGTCTTCATTAGAGACGGAAAAACAACCAAAATGTACACATTTGAATGAATTTGACCATGTTTTGGTCTAAAATGTACATCACGACTACAAGTGAATTTTTTTTTACCTTAAAGGACGATAGAAACACTTCACACTGTGGTGATTTGATCATCCAGAGTGTTTATGAGGCGAAAACGCAATAATCTTGAGTTCTAAGCTCTTAAAAAACTCAACAGCAGTTCTAATAAAATAAAAAAACAACCTGAATGATCTCTATTATTTTTATTATTTATGTATGTATCAGAATTCTCCCTTCTCAGGACTTTTATTTTGAAATTTGAACACAGCATCCGCAGAAAAAGAGAGGAAACAGCCCCTCCATTATCTGGGTCAGTTGGCGTTAAAAGTCCTTTAATCCTTCGTTTAACTTTCTTTGTCTTTTTTTTCGTCACCGTTTAATTGTTACTTGTTCTGTTTTTATTTGTTATTAATCTTTTTTTAATCATAATAATTTTATTTGACCTTATTTTTTGTTTGACCACATTCTTTAAAGTAGAAATCTTAATGATTGATTTTGGATTTATTTACAAATCTCACCTTCATTTTTTAAATGTTATTAAAAATATTATTGAATTATATATATATTTTTATATTTCATATAAAAATATTATTGAATTATTTTATCTTTTGCCAAAACTTAGTTTATTATTAATTGTAGTTTATTACATAAATGTAATAAATACTGTATTTATGTACATAAATACAGTACAAAATTAAGAACAAGGATTGGTTCTTGAATGAACTAGACACTATTTGGTATTTCTACACACACACACACACACACACACACACACACACACACACACACACACACCTGCAGTTCTCTGTTGTGGTTTTCACACAGTAGCTGTAAGAAGCGCAGAATCGGCTTCATGATGATGATGACGGGACTCATCTCCCCCTGCTCTGCTCCTTTGTCTCCTCCCCCTCTGTCTCCGTCAGCGTGACCGTAGGCCTCTTCGGGATCAGCGTCGCGGCGGTACGAGCCAAACGCTTTCTTCGTCACCGCAGAAGCCTCCAGCAGCTGCTCACGGGCCTCATCGGTGACCACCACTACCGAATCTTTCTCTGGACACAAATTTAACAGCAGTTCAGTCTCGGTTTCATCACACCTGAGCGCAGTCTTCACAACCCCGTAACACAGCCCAGCTACAACACCACCCGCATGCAACCACACACACAGCTGACCTCTGCGGCGCTGAGGGGTCTCCCGCTCGGAACCCTGCTCGTCACGCCGCTTGTTCCCGAGGTCACTGGTGTTGACGGTAACCGTGGCTTTGATCTCTATTTGGGCAGCTTTCATTCGGTCATTAAAGACCCGGAAGAACTTCTCCGACTTTTTGTCCTCGGTCAAACGCTGAAAAAAGGAGCGCTGCAGCAAAACAGACGCATAAAAGGTCATTCACAAAATAAATAAGAGGAGTGTATGACCGCCTCCTTGTATCTACACTCACTGTCCACTCTATCAGCTCCTCTGACCACTGTAATAATCACAGACTGTAGTTCATCTGTTTCTCTGATACTTTATTCTCCTCCTTCCACCCTGATCTTCAATGATCAGGACCCCACAGGACCACCACAGAGCAGCTATGATGTGGGTGGTGGTCATTCTCAGCACTGCAGTCACACTGACGTGGTGGTGGTGTGTTAGTGTGTGTTGTGCTGGTACGAGTGGATCAGACGCAGCAGTGCTGCTGGAGTGTTTAAACCCTGTGTCCACTCACTGTCCACTCCATCAGACGTATCTCCTACCTAGATGTTCCGCCCCATCACCGAAACACTCCAGCAGCTGCGGCTTCTGTACGGTCAGTCGAGCTGATACAACGGACAGTGAATATAGAAGGAAGGAGGTGGTCCTGTTGTCACTCCTTCGGACGGTCAGAGTGTGGTCTGACCTGTATGGTTGTGTTGCCACCCTCCAGCAGGGCGATGGCTAATAAGATGCTCTCATTAAAGACACGGTCACTGTTGGTGTTCATGATGAGGTCGATGACCAGGTCAGACGCCCCTTCACGATCCAAGTGACACTGCACCTCTGTGAGGGACATTTCAGCCCGACTGAGGGCACCTAATCAGCACACACACACACACACACACACACACACACACACACACACACACACACACACATTATGGATGTAACTCTAGTAACTCGTTAGAACCTGCAACACCAGTAATGAAGCATTTCTCCACACACTCACCAGACTGGCTTTTGTTGGGACTCACAGGTGTAAGGGCAGAGTTGGTGAATGCTGTCAGACTGTCTCTCCGCCCACCACTCCTGAAGTTACCATAGTAACGGTTCACCAGCAACTGTCTGAGGGCCTCTCCCTGTAATAGCAAATGTTATCAGATGTGTAAATTAGAGCACGAACTACAGTGATGCTTCAACTTTGTGAACCCTTTAGGATCTTCTACATTTCTCCATACAAGTCCTAAGTAGATAAGGATAACCATCAGAAGATCGTTTGAAGGTGAAATAAGGGTCGGAGGTTTCGAGTCCTGTTTCAAGACCATTATTACCCTCCCCAGGAGTGCTCCACCAACAAAGATCACACCCAAGAGCAAGGTGTGGAACAGTCCCCCAGCTCATAAAGGAACCCAAGGGAATTTCTAATCAACTAAAGGGCTTTCTCACATTGGCTAATGTTCATGAGTCCACCATCAGGAGAACTGCGAGGAGAAGCTGCTGATCTCCAGAAAGAACATTGCTGCCCATCTGCAGTTTGATAAAGCTCACATGGACAAACTAGAAGACTACTGGAACAAGGTGAGATCAGACCAAAACAGATCTTATCAGTTTAAATGAAGTTTGGAGAACAGCGTTCACTGCATTCCACCAAAGAAACCCTATGGGTGGTGGTATCATGGTTTGCTGCATCTGGACCATCATTGATGGGACAATGTTTTCTGAATGATACCAGCAAATTCTAAAGGAAAATATCAGGATATCTGTCTGTGAGCTGAATCTCACGAGAATGTGGATCATGCACAAAGACAACGACCCGGAGCACACAAGTCATTCTACCAGTTAATGGTTTGGAATGGCCCAGTCAAAGTCCTGAAGTCCTTAATCCAGTAGAAATGTTGCGGAAGGACCTGAAGCAGCAGTTGATGGGAGGAAACCCGGCAACAGAACCACATATAAATCAAAGTACATAATAGTTTGGTCTCGTTTGTTTGATTTGGTTCTGCTCACCTGAACTTTAGCTCACATTTATGCAGAAATATAGAAAAACGTCAAAGGTTCACAAACTTTCAAGCACCAGTGTAATTTCATTGAAGATCTAAAAGCACAATATGTTGGTCTGTATCTATTTAAAGTAGTGAATTTACACACACAGTTCACACTTTGACATTTACACGGTTCTATTCGTTTCATTCTGAGCAAAGTGTGTCAACTGTTGAGATTAAATCAGTGTGTGTGGTTAGTGCATCGTTAAGTTCATTCCAGTGGTCAGGGATCAGGGGCCAGGGGTCAGGGTGACCTACCCTCCTCTGATCCTCCTGCTGTTTTGGTGGCAGACTCATATCCACCGCCTGAGTGAGTGAGCAGAGCAACAACAGAACACTAACACACAGTTAGTCGTCATCACCATGCACAAGCACATAACACACATATACACTGGCAGCACACCGTACACAACAACCAGACTGAGCCACGCGTCCTTTTCTGCGGCCAGGCTGTAGCGACGACAGGCCGCACTATGAGTTTATAATCACAGTCGTTCGCATTCGTAGGAAAGATGGGAAAAGTGCAGGTTGAAGGCCGTTTCACACCGAGTTGGATTTTTATGGACAAAAAAAGACAAGTTTGGAAAAGAACAGCGATATTAATGGTGTCCTTCACACCGAAGGAATGAATTATTCTGAATTACACACCAAATTTTAAAGGAAAATGTCAGGAAATCTGTCCTTGAGCTGAATCTCAAGAGAATGTGGATCGCGCACCAAGACAACGACCTGAAGAGATTCAAAATTCCAGATTTTTTATTTGTCATGTACTAAATGTCCGGGACGTCCAGCAGAATCGAGACGTTGTGTCTCTCTCTCCTTAATAACTAAGAATAACAGCAAATATAACAGTATAGAAAAAAAACGATACAGAATTTCTATCGTAAAGACAATAATAACTGTCCGATGTGTGACGTGGTGCACAAACAGGTGCTGAAGTGTTATGAAGGTAGATTTGCTTTGACTAAGGGTGTGTTACGGTCCAGGGTCAGAGGGGTAGTGGACAGAGTTCCGCAGTCTTGGCTACTACGTGGTGGAGATCAGGGTGCGGACCATCTCCCATAACTCAGAACAACTCGTCAGACTTGGTGTGAAGGCGCCACCGCATCAAATATCGTAAAACGAAACCGCTCCAAACAATCGTTCTTGGTGAGAAAAGGCCTTCAGACGAGCGACCTACAGGTCAGGAATACAGAGGTTGAACTGAAAGAAGCTCACTGACACTCACACAAGCACAGGTCACTTTAAAATCAAGAAAGCTTGACCACAATAATTCACTATTAAACTAAAAACGATCAACAATAAACATATAATCAATATAATCAGGTGTTACTTTATGTTTTAAAAACTACCATGTAAGAAAACAAAACACGTATTAAAGGGTTAAAACTTCTGTTTTCAGTCTGAGCTTCACCGTGTTTGATATGAAACCTTCTCAAAAACCATCTGAATCAATCGCTGTTGTGATTAACACATTAAAAAATCGATATCGATGGACACCACTAATATCACACTGACTTAAAATCTGGCTAAATTTGGCAGGTTTGAGGAACTCATCAGAACTTCCCTGAATCATTAGGGTTGGTCCAGCAGGTCAGAACTCCAGAACGTAGGTATGAGCTCCTCTAATCTTCTCGCTGAAGATATGAAAAGCTAAACGATGCTTAAAAAGCAGGGAAATACATAAATATGTTGGAAGTGAAGGAGGACTTTGGAAATCTCTCAAGTGTATGGTATCTCCACGGGGCAGTGACCTACAGTACTGTGCAAAAGTTTTAGTCCCCCTGTGTAAATGGGAATCTGATCTGAGCAGTGAGAGTTTATATCTTCAGTAAAACACTAATATTACAATAAACACTCATAACATTCCTACAGAAAGTGGAGATTCTCCATCACTGTGTTCATTAAACATCTCCAAAGTTCTCCTGAGGGGACTCTAGTGTTATTTATAGTCTCATCAGCACCTGCTTTGCTAAATCAGTGCTTGGTGATGGTAAATCAGGTGTGCTGCTGATGGAATTGAACACATCCAGGCACTGGCTGGGGGCGCCCAGGAGAAACCTGGAACCTTTGTTCTTCAAACCAGCTCAGAAGATCTCAGCTACTTTCTTCAGAAGGAGAAAATCTGTATTTCTGTTTACCTGCATCTGTTCTAACGGGGTCTGGAGTTTCTACACTGATCACTCTTATGGATCAAAGACAGCAGGAGGAGTGATGGGATTGGGGGACTCAAACTTCCACAACCCTGAAGAGCTCTGAGCTCTGCAGTTCCTCTTAACGAAAACCGTATGATTTGAAGTTTGAACTCGATGATAATTTATTAATACAGTAAAGAACTCGGATACATTCAGCCGCATAGGAACAAAGAACAGTTACTCCCAAATCCTCCCATCCCAACAGCTACACTCGGCTGGAGATAGCCAGGAGCCCCGACACACCACAGATACAGCTCTACAGAGAAGGAAGAGAGAGAGGAAAGACCACACGATGGAGGAGAGAAGACAGGATGAAGAGAAAAGAGAGAACAACCTCAGCAACATCCATCTCATCACCAAATGTCATGAGCTGAAAAACAGGAGTGAAGGTTGGATTAGTAAGTGAGGACACATGACAAATAACACCAGTGACCGAAAATTAAACAGAAAACAATATGATCGTGCAGAGCATTCATCAGGAAAATAGTTGCACCCAGAAAAAATCAACTGACAGGAACTGACAGTTCGAGAGCAGCGATGCCCTCCGTGAGTCGTCCTGTTAGTGCAGCACCACTGTCAGATGCCTCCATGGTTACAACATCTACCCTTAACACCACGTCAATGTCACCAAAGACTGCAATGGTGTCGTACCTGACTGTCATGGAGTCACTGAGAATGGCAGCAGGTCGTCTTCAGTGAGTCCTTCTTTGTCTCGGTGGAGACGACCAACAAATTCGGTTTGTTGTTCTGCATCACACGTCCAGAAGGTCTGGTGTGATGGTGTGGGTGCAGTTTCGTACGATGCCAAGGTTACGTTACGTTAATGAGGTTCTGCAACCAGTGGTTCTATCTTTTCTGAACACACTCCGGTGCTCTATTCCAAAAGGACAATGCTTGTCCACACACTGCTGCCGTCTCAAGATCTCGTCTTGAAGACACAGATACTACGCCGTGGTCGGTCTCATCTCCAGAACTGTCCCTGATTGAAAATGTGTGGACGCTATTGGACGCTCAATCAACACTCCACCCCTACCACACCATCTGCAGAACTGAGTGAGAACATTCAAGCTGCATGAGATGGATCATCACAGGACACCATTAGGAACCTCTACACCTCCATGCAGAGACGTCATCAGTTAATTATCCTGATCACCTTCATCTTCCTTCACAATATAACTGCAATCCCACACGTCCTTCTGGGTGCAACTATTTTTTGGAGTGTATCATACATATAGAGTAAATGCATATTAAGGTGCTCTGAGAGAACATTCAGTTGAAGGTAAAAGTGTGAGTGCACATGCGCAGTGTACTACAAGTACAAACCAGTAACACCAGTAGTGTTTCAATCAAGCTCCTGGCATCTAATAACTGATCCGACTAACATCTGACGGTGTATGCTGTAGGAAAGCTACACCTGGACGTTCACCACCCTTTTCCTCTCCTGTTACCTTCTCTCCATATCCTCTGTCTTTGGTCATCATTTCCCGGAGGGTCTGCAGAACTTTGATGCACAAGTGTTCCTCATTCTCCTCCAACAGCTGCTTTGTGTGCTTTATCAATCTGTGGAGGTAATGAAACAGAAATACGTAGCACAGGACCACGTCATTCTCAGCACTGCAGTCACACTGACGTGGTGGTGGTGTGTTAGTGTGTGTGTCGCTGGTACGAGCGGATCAGACGCAGCAGTGCTATTAAAATAAGCCCTGATCACTAATTATGCACCGTCCCGCAAAATCACAATTACGTCTAGGACAAGATGAACGCGTGGGACAGCTTGTGGACACATACTTGCAGATGAATCCTCCACTCTCACACTTGCGATGCGCTTCAGTGTGTTCTGGGAAGAGCAGCTCTGGACGATGGAGAACGTCCACCAACACTGACAACTCGGCTTGCACCAGAGGCCTCAATCGTTCCTCTAATGCTGAAACTATGTCCTGCACATGGACACAGACATGCACATGTGGTTAGAGTAGACATTGACGAAGACAGTGAGTACACACGTCCCATTCTTATATCTTTTCCTGGGAAAATAACTCAACACCAAGCCGTGACTGTCTAAATAGCTGCAGCACACGTGGGACACCTCACAGTGAACATGTCCAAATTGTGCTCAAGTCTACCATTGTCCCTCCCTGGTGTCCTGAGGCTCATCTGGGTTACAAGGGTCCGGTGTGAATGGGGAGCAGGGCTGTTAAATTTGGTGCTTTGGGTTCAATTCTCTCATACTGACCACTGGATATTGGTGGCACCTCGTGGCATGGCCATCGTCCCAGAAGGACGCCCCTTCTGAAGCTGATGCACAAGACAGTCCAAAAGAATTAGTTACTGGAACCATGTCCTGTGGTCTAATGAGACCAAGATAAACTTGTTTGCCTTAGACGGTGTCCAGCGTGTGGTGATGCCCTTGTGAAGTATGGTGGTGGTAGCATCATGGTCTGGAGCAGCATTAGTGCT
Source organism: Acestrorhynchus altus (assembly GCA_034509495.1). NCBI lineage: Eukaryota > Metazoa > Chordata > Actinopteri > Characiformes > Acestrorhynchidae > Acestrorhynchus > Acestrorhynchus altus. The sequence goes on along the minus strand of CM067504.1, from coordinate 1,918,639 downwards.
GCCTGGACTGGTGAGCTGAATTCCACCATGAACTGGGACATTCTGGAGCGTTCAGAGCACGATTGGCTGAAATTGGCCAGTTTTCCAACATGATAACGACCCCAAACACACCTCCAAGATGACCAGTGCCTTGCTGAGGAACCTGAAAGTGAAGGTGATGGACTGGCCAGGTGTGTCTCCAAGTGTCCGCGGGGCTCCTGGTGCAGAAGGTGGAAGAGCACAAGGAGTTGAAGAGGATTCCAGTAGCAACCCGTGCAGCTCTGGTGAATTCCATGATCAAGAGTGTTAAAGCAGTGCTGGGTAGTGCTGATGGTCACACACTGACCCTATGCGCAGAACTTGGACATGTTCACTGTGAGGTGTACTCATTTGTGTTGCAGCTGTCCTCACCCCTGCTCTCGGCTGCTCCTCTACTCTGCTCCCCTCCGCCCCAAGCCAGTTAACCATCTATGAACTTGCAATATCATTTTCAGATGAACATATCGTGAGAAACATCTCCTTTCCACCTTCATGGTGACCATCTCACCTGCAGTCTCTCAATGATGTTGCGGTAGTCGCGGGACGCGGTGAGCACAGAGTCTCTCCGTGTGGCGTTGCGGGCAGACAGTCTCCAGCTCAGAGCTGTTTTCTGCACAATGTTGTTGGACTTGATGAACAGATTGTTCACTTGACAATCGAGATCCACGGGGATGGCGATGGCCCGGCCCTTAGCTGCGCAGAAGATACACACAGGACAGAGCTCTGAAAACGTCTGAATTCTATCAAAACGTCTGAATTCTATCTTTCACTAAGTGAATCAAAGTATAAATATGGAAACAAGAATCCCAGGCTGTCCTTTCTTGAACCACATTTGGTAGGAAGCTGCACAGCAGAAAACCCCACATGACCTGCCTGATGTTTTGGTGACCCAGTTGTCCAGAACTTCACAATTTCGTTCTTGTCAAGGTGGCCCAAATCCATTTGCTTGCCCATTTGTCCAGCTTTTAAAACATCAACTTAAAAAAATTTCTGTTCACTTGCTGCTTAATATATCAACCCCTTGGCAGAAGGTCATCTTCAGCATAGAAGCCCTACCTCATCTGTGAAACACGGTGGTGGTAGTATCATTAATTGGGCCTGTATCTGCATCTGGACCAGGATGTCTTTTGAATGAAATCTGAATTATACCAACAAATATTTCAGAACCTCTGCCTGTGAGCTGAATCTCAAGAGAATGTGGGTCATGCAGAAAGACGCCCACCCTTAAAGGAGAATAAAGTCCAGTCAGAGTCCTGAAGAGCCTGAAGCAGCAGTTCATGGGAGGAAACCCACCAAAATAACAGGCTAAAATTTGTTCGTATCACTGATGTTATATTGGATCGTACTGGATCACACCGTTTGACTTCTTTATCTACTTCTACCAAGTTTTAGCTTTAAGGGTTCACAAACTTTTAAGTACCACTGCAACTGCAGAACTACTTCTATTCCTTCGTCAATAACAGGAAAGTATGATGTCTTTCATCTTTAAAGACCTTGCATAAAAAACGAGTCCTTACCCACGTCACTCAGCACCTTTATGCAGGCCTCCACACTGCCCTTCTGACCTGGGAGCATCCAGTTACAGTGGTACACACGGAACACCCCCTGCAGAAGCTGGACAAACACTGGCTGACGGGTCTGAGAGAGAGAGAGAGAGAGAGAGAGAGAGAGAGAGAGAGAGAGAGAGAGAGAGTTGGAAAAGCACAGATAATTCTCCCTCACACACACACACACACCTTGAAAACAACTGAGCATGGACAAGTCACCTACCACGTCCATGCATTTTTGGGAGGCACCGGAGCACCCGAAGGGAACCCGTGTGGACACGGGGAGAACACGCAAACTCCAAAATGTAATTATTGTAATTGTATTCATTACCGTTGTCCCGTCACTTACTTTTGCAATTACTATGTAATTACTTTGTACTTTATGCAATACAGTTTACTGGTGGGTTGCTGTGGTTGCCGTCACCTGCAGGCTGGTGCTCTGGTCAGAGAAAGGTGAGCTGAAGAAGGTCGTGACGATGCTCATGATAGTCTCCGTCACGTATCGCTCCAGTACCGTGTCTGCATGCTTGCGGTCAGTCGTGTTGTTACACACCTGCAGGAATCACAAAAGCAAGAGTCGACGGTGGTGCTTAAGAGTTTGTGGACCCTTTAGAATTTCTGCATAAATCTGAACTAAAACCATCAGATCAGAAGAATCTAATCAATCTGCTTTCAGTATCTGCTGTGTCTCCACTTCTGCAGCAGTAACTGTAACTAAACGTTACCGTAACGGTTGATCAGTTCCTCCATCAACTGCTGCTTCAGCTCCTTCACAACATCTCTACTGGATTAAGATCAGAACTCTGACTGGGTTCCAGAACATTAACTTTATTCTTCTTTAGTAGAACAACTTGTGTGCTTGGGGTCATTGTCTTGTTGCATGACCTGAACTGTCTGGAGATTCAGCTCACAGACAGATGTGCTGGCATTTTCCTTTAGAATTTATAGTTTCATCAACGATGGCAAGTCACCTTGTCCCAGATACAGCAAACCATGATACTACTACCACCGTGTTTCGCAGATGGGATGAGGCCTTTATGCTGGAACGCAGAACACACTTCTGATCGAAACCAAAAAGACCTTTTTGTCTCCTTTGACTTGTCCATGTGATCTTTATTGCAAATAATTCCTTTATTTGACTCACAGATAAAACACAAATACGGCAAACAGCAATTTTATGTAGAACCAATAAAGGCGTGAACCACCTCATTAGCAGTGCCATCAAAATGCAGCAGGTACGGTTCTCCGAAAGAACATTCACAGAATACAATTCTCTCCTATTTACGGGGTGGTTTACACTTCTGTCTACGTAATAGTGCTGATGTTTTACAGCACGAGAACACCGATAAATCCTTTCATCTGTGAGGCAAATAAATCCTTCCTTTATGGTAAAAGAGTGACGTCCAGTATGTCTATCTCTGAATTCTGTCTTCAGCGTTTGAGAGAGAAGACTGTTCTTTGTCTTTTAAACAGAACATAAAAAACAGTGCACTTAAAATAAGCCATGCAAGTAAAATATCCTTTAAGCTGAGAGTCACCGTTAGAGAACCAGGCCTGTCACGATAAATCAATTTGTGTGACTCCAAAATAATTGCGATAATACTATTGTCATTTTGGGACCAACGATATATTGATGATGTAATAGTACAATAATGAAATGATACAATTTTAAAGAGTCATAAATAGCGGTCGACCGATTAATCGGTCGGCCAATTAATGCCATTTTGAGCCACAGGAAGTCCCATCAGTCGGGCTGCTGCTGAGCGGTGTCAGAGCTCCCCCTTGTGTCCCTTTCACCACTCTACATGCAGATGTCAGTGGACAATATAAATGTTTCTGGACCAAACGCTTCCTGAGAGACACGGTCAAACTTTAATTCCTCACTTTTGAAACTCAATATATTTATTAAAATCTCAAAAGCACAAAATATTATTTATTTATGTAAGTTCACGTATGATTCTTCCCTCAGAAACAAAGACTCTCTGGTTATAAATGCTGATCTTAAGAGACATTACTTTAATTCAGAGGTTTTTATATAAAGCTGTTTTTATTGGCTGTAGATGTTCATTTAACTGATGTTTTTTATTGAAAATAAGACCATAAATGTTCGTTTAAGTTCAGTGATTTTCTCTCATGATCATTATTAACTAAACTGTATTTTAAAAGTAGCAAAAAACAAGCAAACAATGAAGAAAGCATTATATCAACGTCATAAATGAGTCATTTGTCACCATTTATGTATAAATAAATGAAACATTAATAACACAAAATCCTCGACATACTGTCTCATTCTCATTCTCGTAACCCAGTTACGACTCTCCTCTTAATTCTTCCAACACTCGGACAGTGAGGACGAGAACATGCCTCCTCCAGTACACGTGAGGTCAACCTCCGAACTGCTGCCGTTGCATGATTGCTGGGCAGCCAACGCACTCGGAGAAAAGCGCCTGTGCGACCAGCATCTCACTGGGTCTGCTGTGAGGGAGCTACATCTACCCTCCCGGAGACAGCATGGCCCGTGCTGCTCCCTCAGACTCCGGCTGCCGATGGCAAGCAGCAGGACCTGGGATTGAAACCTGCGACTGTTCATAGACGGCTGGGCCACTCAGAACCCCGTAAACAACGGAAGTCTTTGAAAAGTCTATAGAGACCCTTACCCTGCAAATGTCCACCAGAAAGTTATCAAACAGCTTCCACATATGATTACTGGTGTAGATCTCCTTCATCTCCACTTCAGTATCTACATAGCAGTGGTTCAGGAAGTTCACATACGCCATCTTGACCTGAGAATAAGCGGACCGCTGTTAGAGACAGGTTTATACACACACTCACGTTTTACTGCATTCATAAGTGACCCACAGTCCTGTCTTTTACGGCCTTTTAACAACCACACACACACACACACACACACACACACCTCAGGGATGCAGTCTTCATGGGTGACCACACGCACAATGTCATCAAGTGGGAGAAGAGAGTTGCACTTGATCTCTGTGTAGACATTCTTACCCTCCGTGCACACAGCCAGTAACTCCACCAGGTGTATATGATACCTGTTGGACACACAGCTTTAAAACTCACAGACATTTTTATTTTTAAGCTAAAATTTGATCAGATTTTCATTTTTTAAGTCCTAAAAAAAAGATCAAGAACCAAATCAAACCAATGACACAGAAACATCACTCTGATCATGTATTTACTGATGAAGATGATCAGTGTTTATATCTCTGAGGGTAAAAGTCTGTGTCTCTGCTTTCAGTATCTGCTGTGTCTCCTCTTGTGCAGCAATAACTGTAACTAAACGTTTCCGTAACGGTTGATCAGTCCTGCACTAATCTGAGTTCATTCCTCCACAAACCAGCTTCAGCTCTGTGATGTTGGTGGTTTCCTCCATCAACTGCTGCTTCAGCTCCTTCACAACATCTCTACTGGATTAAGATCAGACCTCTGACTGGGTTCCAGAACATTAACGTTATTCTTCTTTGAACCACTTGTGTGCTTAGGGTCGTTGTCTTGTTGCATGACCCACATTCTCTTGAGATTCAGCTGTTATAATGGAACGCCATCCTGGACCAGATGCAGGGTAATAATGGTCCTGAATCTCCTCCATTTGTACACAATCTGTCTGACTGTGGATCTGTGGAGTCCAAACTCTTTAGAGCTGGTTCTGTAACCTTCTCCAGCCTGATGAGCATCAACATCTCTTCTTCTGAGCTCCTCAGAAACCTCCTTTGTTTTTGTCATGATAACTCACACCTTATTGTCTCCCACTGATTTCACCTTCAGATGATCTGCTGATCCTGCAGGTTCTCATACTTTCACCCTCACAGATCTGGAACACTGGACCATTTTCCTCCACGAATAAACGAGTGTAATGTTTTGGTTCAGGACTACAAGCCTCAGATCCCACACCTGAGAGCACTGCTGTCGTCCAGACGCTCCCTCTCGAGACGCATCATCTGTACCAACGTCTGGAACGATGCACGGTCGTTGTAGAACACAAGGACATCTTCACCTGCCGTCACCAGCTTCTCACACACACACACACACACACACACACACACACACACACTGCAGTTCAGTCCAACAAAAAGACTCGATTTGTTGGGGAGGATCTGTCTTAGAATATATATGGTTCACACATGTAGTTAGGGATTTCCAAAGTTCACATAAGAGAAACGCACACACACACACACACACACACACACACACACACACACACACACACACACACACACACAAGCAATAAATAGTTTTGTAACGGGGATGATAAACCTGACTTGTAAAAGTGATTTACAGGCATTAGAAGTAAAAGTGTTTACATATTTGATGTTTGGTTTGGTTCAGTAACCGGTGGTGATGGAGCTGCACTCCAGTATCAACAACAACGTTTCCCTGAAGACGGCACTGTGTGGTTCTGTTTCAGAAACAGATTTTTAATTGGTCTGATCTGAGGACGTCAGAGTTTCTTCTGAAGCAGGACAAGCAATCCAAAACCCACAGAAACCAACCTCAGCCATGACAATGTCCTGGCATTTTTTGATGAACTTGTTCTCGGCCTTGACGATGGTCTGCAGGAACTTGAGGTAGTGGACGCTGCGGCCATGCGTCTCGATGCAGTGAACAAAATGCTGCACAACTCTCTCGTTAATCTCACTGCACAACTGGAAATTATTCATGAAGATATGCTGCATGGTCACCGCTTCCAAAACCTAACGGAGACAGAGAAAGGAAGAAAGAAACGAGAGAGTGAGACAGAGACAGCACTGAACATCTACACTCATCCTCACAAAAGCTGCACTCAGGAGTGAAACCCAACAGCCTTTTGTCTTCATGGAGACGACCAATGAATCTGTGTGGAGGCACCGTGATCAGTGCCAAGATCAACATGGTGTGATGGTGTGAGTGCAATTTCAAACGATACCAGATCAGACACTTTAACAGACCAACGTTACGTTAATGAGGTTCTGCAACCAGTGGTTCTACCTTTTCTGAACACACACTCGGGTGCTCTATTCCAACAGGACGACACTCGTCCACACACTGCTGCCGTCTCAAGATCTCGTCTTGAAGACACAGATACTACGCTGTGGTCGGTCTCATCTCCAGACCTGTCCCTGATTGAAAATGTGTGGGACACTATTGGACGCTCTATCAACACTCCACCCCTACCACACCATCTGCAGAACTGAGTGAGAACATTCAAGCTGCATGGGATGGATCATCACAGGACACCATTAGGAACCTCTACACCTCCATGCAGAGACGTCTGGCGTGTTGCGTTAAACCCGACGCCGTCCTGAGAGACACCACTTCTGTATGAGTAGATCAATAAATATTGATCAGATCAGACTACAGTTATCATCAGTTATTGATCCTGATCACCTTCATCTTCCTTCACAACAGCACTGCAATCCCACACGTCCTTCTGGGTGCAACTATTTTTTGAGAATGAGTGTGATTGTCTTTTTAATATGAATGAAAATGAATGATTTGTGGATGTTGATGTAAAATCTTACTCCTGGATTGAGGAACAAGTTGATGTGTTTATGAAGCAGTGTCTGATTCTGCTGATTCCCCGCGCAGAAATTCTGGAGGAACTGATGAGCCAGTGTCATGATCTCCTGCATCCAGACATCCTCTCCCTTACACACACACACACACACACACACACACACACACACACACACACACACACACACACAAGACAAAAGCAACACTGTGACAAAAATTGCAATTTCTCAACAAGAACAGCAACACCAAACCCATCACCCACACCCACTTTTTCATAGGGGATCTGCAGCAGTTCCAGGACCACTGAGTGAGCTCCCATGTTCCTGAGGAGGCGCTGCTGCTGCTTCTTGTTCTTCCTGCCAGAAAGACACTCCATCACACACAGCTTGCTCAGTCTCAGGAGAATCTGCAACGATACACACGGCATGAAAACACATACGCGTAGATCTTCACGGAGCTCAGAACTACAAATTCAGATGATGTAAATGAACTCACTGTCAAAAATAGCTGCACCCAGAAGGAACCAACTGACAGGAAAGAAACATGGTTGGTAGGTTTGACATTGTGACGGTCTCATCACCGTACACGACTGACTATATAAGGTCGTCCTGTTGCCTGTGCTTTCCATTCTGACTGGTGCTGTTGTGTTGGAGCATCCAGTAGAAGAAAGAGTTAGATGGGTTTGCGTTGTAGGTCTCTGAGAAGAGGGATCTTCTCGACTTACTGACAACCAATGAATCCATGTGTGGATGCACCGTGGTCAGGGGATGATCACTGGTTTGTTATCAATTTTGCGAGATGCCAGATCACCTTCGGTCTTCATTACAGACACTTTAACAGACCAATGTTACGTTAATGAGGTTCTGCAACCAGTGGTTCTACCTTTTCTGAACACACACTCCGGTGCTCTATTCCAACAGGACGACACTCGTCCACACACTGCTGCCGTCTCAAGATCTCGCCTTGAAGACACAGATACTACGCCGTGGTCGGTCTCGTCTCCAGACCTGTCCCTGATTGAAAATGTGTGGGAAGCTATTGGACGCTCTATCAACACTCCACCCCTACCACACCATCTGCAGAACTGAGGGAGAACATTCAAGCTGCATGGGATGGATCATCACAGGACACCATTAGGAACCTCTACACCTCCATGCAGAGACGTCTGGCGTGTTGCGTTAAACCCGACGCCGTACTGAGAGACACCACTTCTGTATGAGTAGATCAATAAATACTGATCAGATCAGACTACAGTTATCATCAGTTATTGATCCTGATCACCTTCATCTTCCTTCCCACACGTCCTTCTGGGTGCAGCTATTGGTTGATGAGTGTATATACAATAGAAAAAACACAATCTAACCTCCTTCACAAGGCGATAGTTGGAGCTGCTGGTGGTCTCTACTTTGGGTTTGTCTAATCCATCAGACATGGAGTCACTCTGTTAAACAGGAAATAAAGAGGAAGACTGTGGGTCAGTTCAACATCTCAAACGCTTCATGGAACGAGATGCAGATACGTGAACACCATGGAATCATGCTGACCTTATGATGCGCTTCTGTGGCAATGCCCTCTCCTGTGTGAAGTCCTGAGTCTGACCCCTGCCTCTTGTACACCCATAGCTCGGACTTTTCCACAATAGACCTCAACTGGTCCAGATCTGCCTTAATCTGCTTGTAGTTCTCCACATCCTGACTGGTCACTAGTAGCTGCACCTACACAACACAAAACACAAATCCTATAATACAGACGCCTCCACCTCTAGCTTCATTTTTCAGTTCCTAAACCTGAGTGTGAAACTCCACAGGGTTCTGCTTTAGGGCCTGAAACTGATGATCAAAATGACAACAGACATTCATAACGAATAGAGATGTTCCTACAGACTGTAGTTTGTTAGTCATCTTCAATGATCAGGACCCCACAGGACCACCACAGAGCAGATATGATGTGGGTGGTGGGTCATTCTCAGCACTGCAGTCACACTGACATGGTGGTGGTGTGTTAGTGTGGATCAGACACAGCAGTGCTGCTGGAGTGTTTAAACCCCTCAGTGTCACTGCTGGACCAAGAACAGTGTGTGTGTGTGTGTGTGTGTGTGTGTGTGTGTGTGTGTGTGTGTGTATGTGTGTGTGCGTGTGTGTGTGTGTGGCAGAGCGAGCGCACATGTGGGCACCCTCCTCTGCAGAGGGTAGTTTGGGTGGTTAGGTCGCTTCAGTCACAACTTGTATCAATACCTTCAGGGACCTGAAGCAGGTCACAAGGCAGCTCCAGTTACCATGCTGTGTGTGTGTGTGTGTGTGTGTGTGTGTGTGTGTGTGTGTGTGTGTGACTGTTTGAGATACCTGTTTAAAGGCCTGCAGAACCTCCTGTCGCTGACTAAAGTGTCTGAAAAGCAAATGCAGGGCTTTGGACACTAGTGGAGGATAGTCGTGCATGGTCAGGTGGAGAAGGACCCTTAGAAACGTCCGACCACCATGGTCATCCAGATCCAGAGGGGTGTTCTCCTCACTAGACATAAATATACACAAATACAGTGCAATTGTAAGTGACAGTAGAAGGAAAATCAGGTAAAATCAGGTACACATTACGATCATCTCACCTTCCTCCAAAAATCCCCTCTGCCTGCTCCTCAATGTGTTCAAAGTCCAGGGCACCTAACACAAGAGTTTACACTGATCAGCCATTATGACCTTGTTTCTACACTCTCTGTCCATCCTATCACTCAGGAGCTCTTTGTGGTTCTATAATTCCAGACTGTAGTTCATCTATTTCTCTGCAGACTTTATTCTCCTCCTTTCACCCTGATCTTCAATGATCAGGACCCCACAGGACCACCACAGAGCAGATATGATGTGGGTGGTGGGTCATTCTCAGCACTGCAGTCACACTGACGTGGTGGTGGTGTGTTAGTGTGTGTTGTGCTGGTACGAGTGGATCAGACGCAGCAGTGCTGCTGGAGTGTTTAAACACTGTGTCCACTCACTGTCCACTCTATTAGACACTCCTACCGAGTGTCTCCACCTTGTAGATGTAAAGTCAGAGACAGAAGCTCATCTGTTTCTGCACAGTTTGTGTTGGTCGTCCTCTAGTCCTTCATCAGTGCTCACAGGACGCTGCCCACAGGACGCTGTCGGCTGGACATTTCTGGTTGGTGGACTGTTCTCGGTCCAGCAGTGACACTGCTGGGTTTAAACACTCCAGCAGCTCTGCTGTGTCCGATCCACTCGTACCAGCAACACACACTAACACACCACCACCATGTCAGTGTGACTGCAGTGCTGAGAATGACCCACCACCCACATCATATCTGCTCTGTGGTGGACATACGTACTCAACACCGCTGCAAATACACTCTTACCTTGAACGCTGGAATGTGAATCTGGGTTAACAGAAGGCTCAGCTTGAGAGTTACTTTCATCAAACTCTCTCTTAAAGATACTCAGCAGGCAGGATATCCGGTAATCCAGCCGCACATTGAGGATGAACTGCAGACGCAAATACAGAGGCATTAGGTCACAGAAAGAGAAGCAAAAATAACAGTCAGTATCTGATTCACTTCTTCTTGAAGGAAGCCAGACAATCAAGAGGAAGCTGGACTACCTACAGTCGGACTACCTAGAGGAAGCCAGACTCCTAGAGGAACCCGGACTATCAAGAGGAAGCCGGACTCCTAGAGGAAGCTGGACTATCAAGAGGAAGCCGGACTCCTAGAGGAAGCCGGACTCCTAGAGGAAGCCGGACTATCAAGAGGAAGCCGGACTCCTAGAGGAAGCCGGACTCCTAGAGGAAGCCGGACTACTAGAGGAAGCCGGACTATCAAGAGGAAACAGTACTACCTAGAGGAAGCCAGACTACTAGAGGAAGCCGGACTACTAGAGGAAGCCGGACTACTTAGAGGAAGCCGGACTACCTAGAGGAAGTAGGACTCCTAGAGGAAGCCGGACTCCTAGAGGAAGCCAGACTCCTAGAGGAAGCTGGACTACCTACAGCCGGACTACCTAGAGGAAGCCGGACTCCTAGAGGAAGCCAGACTCCTAGAGGAAGCTGGACTACCTACAGCCAGACTACCTAGAGGAAGCCGGACTACTAGAGGAAGCCGGACTATCAAGAGGAAACAGGACTACCTAGAGGAAGCTGGACTACCTAGAGGAAGTAGGACTCCTAGAGGAAGCCGGACTCCTAGAGGAAGCTGGACTACCTACAGCCGGACTACCTAGAGGAAGCCGGACTCCTAGAGGAAGCCAGACTCCTAGAGGAAGCTGGACTACCTACAGCCAGAATACCTAGAGGAAGCCGGACTATCAAGAGGAAACAGGACTACCTAGAGGAAGCTGGACTACCTAGAGGAAGTAGGACTCCTAGAGGAAGCCGGACTCCTAGAGGAAGCTGGACTACCTACAGCCGGACTACCTAGAGGAAGCCAAAATATCAAGATGAAGCCAGACTACCTAGAGGAAGCCGGATTCCTAGAGGAAGCTGGACTATCAAGAGGAAGCCGGACTCCTAGAGGAAGCCGGACTATCAAGAGGAAACAGGACTACCTAGAGGAAGCCGGACTCCTAGAGGAAGCCGGACTATCAAGAGGAAACAGGACTACCTAGAGGAAGCCGGACTACTAGAGGAAGCCGGACTACTTAGAGGAAGCCGGACTACCTAGAGGAAGTAGGACTCCTAGAGGAAGCCGGACTCCTAGAGGAAGCCAGACTCCTAGAGGAAGCTGGACTACCTACAGCCGGACTACCTAGAGGAAGCCGGACTCCTAGAGGAAGCCAGACTCCTAGAGGAAGCTGGACTACCTACAGCCGGACTACCTAGAGGAAGCCGGACTACTAGAGGAAGCCGGACTATCAAGAGGAAACAGGACTACCTAGAGGAAGCTGGACTACCTAGAGGAAGTAGGACTCCTAGAGGAAGCCGGACTCCTAGAGGAAGCTGGACTACCTACAGCCGGACTACCTAGAGGAAGCCAAAATATCAAGATGAAGCTGGACTACCTAGAGGAAGCCAGACTACCTAGAGGAAGCCGGACTCCTAGAGGAAGCTGGAATACCTAGAGGAAGCCGGACTCCTAGAGGAAGCCGGACTACCTAGAGGAAGCCGGACTACCTAGAGGAAGCCAGACTACCTAGAGGAAGCCGGACTCCTAGAGGAAGCTGGACTACCTAGAGGAAGCTGGACTACCTAGAGGAAGCCAGAATACCTAGAGGAAGCCGGACTCCTAGAGGAAGCTGGAATACCTAGAGGAAGCCAGACTCCTAGAGGAAGCTGGACTACCTAGAGGAAGCCAGACTCCTAGAGGAAGCTGGACTACCTAGAGGAAGCCGGACTACCTAGAGCCGGATTACCTAGAGGAAGCTGGACTACCTAGAGGAAGCCAGACTATCAAGGGGAAGCAGGACTATCAAAAGGAAGCCGGACTACCTAGAGGAAGCCAGGACTTCGCACAGAGACTTGAGCATTGAACCCACAACCCCAGGCCCCTGGAGCTACTGTACGCACTACCTACAGCACCACTGTGCCGTTCTTGAGGATATGAGGGAACAAAACCTACATCTCAATTCATAGAGGATTACTTAGTTGGCATTTTGACTGATGTGGAAGAACATCTGGAATGGATCACTTCAAATGGATCTACTAATTTTAAGCCCTCTTCTGAGAGGAGTACTTTTAGCTACAGTGAGTGGCCATTTCGAGTGCAGGTGTAGCAGCGTCGGCGGTATGAACATCTGCCATTATGCCTCAAAAACCACTTTACCTGCTGTGTGAACATCTGAATTTAGAACTCCTGATCAACACTACCTGCAGTATCTCTATTATCTTCAGCTTGGTGTCCATCACGAGAATATCTTGTTTCTGAGGTTCTGCTTGAGCTTTGACTGAATCTCTGTCTGGGGTGGCACGCGACGTGGCCGGCAGGAAACCACCTCCCCTCAGCACCACCTGTGTCATCAGCTCCCCCACACCATGGATGGAGCGCATCACATTACTGCCTGGACACACAGAGACAGGAAAGACAGGGAGAATTAACTGGAACTGACTCTGAAGTGTTTCTACTGCAGACCCACTGTCCTGCCTGGGTTCAATGTCCAACACCAGATTCAGCTGATGAAGGACCTGATACTCAGCAGACTGCGGTCCCTGTACGATCAGTTGGTGCATCTTTAAGGATGCTCAGTGTCTGAATGTCTGGACACAGTACAGCTGACTTTCATGCGTCTGACCTTTGCCAGGCTCTCGGTCCAGTTTGACAGGGAAAGAGGCATTGATGTGCACACAGTCCAGAATGGCCAGAAGGATCTTAGTCAGCCTCAGCAAGTCGCTGAAGTTATAGAAACCAAAGTAGATCAGGTTCCTCGCCAAGTTCACCACCTGTAACAGAGAGGACGAGAGCATTTTTAGGTACGGCTTGTCCAGCGTCCCCTGTGGACATTCATGGATAAGAGGAGAAGGTCAGTAAAGATGTACCTCAAAGGTGAGTTTATTTTTCTCCTTGTCGGAAAAAGGGAAACTTTGGCATACGACGTCCCGCAGATAGTTCTCTACAAACTCCATAGTCTGGGAAAACTTCTCCTTCACCTCATCACGTGACGTCCCGTCACTGTCATAACTGATTAGGAACAGAACAAATGTGGCAATGAATTCACTGGAAACAAGTAAAGTAGTACTTTAATTCTACACTCATTGTCAAACAAATAGTTTCACCCAGAAGGAATTAACAGATTGAGATGCTCGACTGTAATGGAGACATTCAGAATGGCAGCAGGTCATCCCGCTTTTGTCTTGGTCAGTGACAAAAATTTGCTGTCACACGTCCAGAAGGTCTGGTGGATGTTTCACAGACCAACGTTACGTTAATGAGGTTCTGCAACCAGTGGTTCTACCTTTTCTGAACACACACTCCGGTGCTCTATTCCAAAAGGACGACGCTCGTCCACACACTGCTGGCGTCTCAAGATCTCGTCTTGAAGACACAGATACTACGCCGTGGTCGGTCTCATCTCCAGACCTGTCCCTGATTGAAAATGTGCGGGACGCTATTGGACGCTCTATCAACACCCCACCCCTACCACACCATCTGCAGAACTGTAGAATTCCCATACTTGCTTCTGGGTGCAACTATTTGTGCTACATTTTTTTATGATGACTGTAATTAAAGATGACCAACAGTTGGATATGTCACTCACTCATCGATGGAGATCTGGGAGGGGATTTCAGACCAGAGCCGTGCATATTTGACAGGCGTCACCTGTTCCTGTGGGTCACGGTCCACGTGCATGTGCAGCATCATGCGGCAGAAGGAGGCTCGGAGGTCAAAGGGCAAATCTTCATCGGACATGCATCGCAATATCAGATCCACGTCCAGCTGGGCTGAGATTTTATTGATGGCCAAATACTGTCTGTCCAGACACATCCGAGCGAACAGATTTAACTGGTACCTGACGGAGAGAACCACAACATGTAGCGACCATCCACGGAGAACGTTGTTGGCTTATAAGAACAATAACAAATACAGTCACAGAATTGCAGGGTTCTTGCAGGTAAACATCACTTCATGTATACAATCGCAGACCCTGCTCACCTTCCTGTTCTGATATTTACACTATCAACTGATCCTACAATAAACGGACACGGCCTCTGTATCCTCGTGTGTTTATTTGTGTGTATTTGACCCTGTTGCACCATTCAAGCGAACTTGAGACTGTGAGCAGACGGCATCACCTACCATGTAGGAAACAAGTGAATGAGGCCCCTCCGCACACACAGAACAGACCAAAGGCTCGGAGATTCGGGGTGTTTAACAGATAGTGATTCACGTGTCAACTACTCCTCACTAACTCACACTAACAATGTGAAAGAGGTCAAATTAAAGATACACTGTAAATGACCCCATCTGGCTTGCTTTCCCTCGAGGGGTGGGTAGATGGCGCTCCTCCCACATCTCAGAAGTGCGCTGATGGTCGACGCGGACGTCTGTCGTCCATTGTGTCAGATCCGGGGATCCCGCGTTCTCCTCCAAGTGCGATGTCCGCCCGGCAATGATACAAATAGCGGGAGTTCGAAAAGAGGCGGTAGGCATCCGTCATGTGACTCGGAGGACACATGTGGACAATTTCTCCCCCCCTGGCATCGAGAGCAGGGCATGTAATGTGGGAGGCTACTTAGGGGGATGGGTAATTGGCACGTCTAAAAATTAGTAGTGGCTCAACGATCTCATATACTGGCACTATGATCTAAGGATCACAGGTTTGACTCTCGGGTCACGTTGCTAAGGATCACAGGTTTGACTCTCGGGTCACGTTGCTTGCCATCAGCAGCCGGAAACTGGCCGTGCCCTCTTCCCACATCACACCCAGTGCACTGCTAGCTGTAATCCATCGTATTGGCACATTCCTTCACGTTTAACGGAGACAAGTGCTTGTCTACACCCTCCTGATGTCTGGAGCATTGTATGTGATAGGGGAGAGTCCTGAGAGAATGTGGGTCATGCAGAAAGACAACGACTCTACCAGAGAACGTTTACAGAAGAATGAAGCTTCTGGAATGACCCAGTCAGAGTCCTGATCTTAATCCCGTAGAGATGTTGTGAAGGAGCTGAAGCAGCAGTTGATGGAGGAAACCCACCAACATCACAGAGCTGAAGTTGGTTTGTGAAGGAATGAACTCAGATTAGTGCAGAACTGATCAAACGTTACGGAAACGTTTAGTTACAGTTATTACTGCACAAGAGGAGACACAGCAGATACTGAAAGCAGAGACACAGACTTTTACCCTCAGAGATATAAACACTGATCATCTTCATCAGTAAATACATGATCAGGGTGATATTTCTGTCTCATTGGTTTGATTTGGTTCCTGATCTACTCTTAGGACGTGTACCTGTAATAACTGATCACCTCCTGGTCTTCGTTTTGTCCCTCTTTGGCATCCTGGGCAAGCTCACGGATGCTTCTGCTCTTCACCTCACCGCTGCTGTCCTTCCAGAACAACCACACCTCCTCTTCATCTTCCTCCTCGTCCTCTGCACTCTCTCCAAGCACTGCTCCTGCCACCTCAAACCGTGACAGTACCAGCCTAAAACACACACAGCCAATATATTATCACCAGGAAACACACATCGTTTATAATGAACTGAAGATGATCATGAATAAATATGACCACCTGCATGGAGTAAACCACACAGGAGTTCATCTGTTTCTCTGCAGACTTTATTCTCCTCCTTTCACCCTGATCTTCAATGATCAGGACCCCACAGGACCACCACAGAGCAGATATGATGTGGGTGGTGGGTCATTCTCAGCACTGCAGTCACACTGACATGGTGGTGGTGTGTTAGTGTGTGTTGCTGGTACGAGTGGATCAGACACAGCAGTCAGTGCTGCTGGAGTGTTTAAACACTGTGTCCACTCACTGTCCACTCTATTAGACACTCCTACCGAGTTGGTGTATGAGAACAATGGGCTCCATTATGGTAAGAAGATGAACGAGAGGTGGTTAAATCGTATGACAGCACGTTTAAGATGTCTTAAGACAGTATGATGCTGGTTTTGTGTCTTTTGTTTAGATAAGGATGTCAGGTGGTTGGATCCAGAACAGCATTGCAGATGAGCTCTGAGTCCTGGAATGGATTTGTTCATCGATACACACAGGTCAGATAAGTAGTCCAGGAACCTGCACACACACATCAACCGTGACGACATCAACAAGAAAACTACAGTCCGGCAGTAGAGTATCCTGCAATAGTGCTGACACTCTGTTTCATGCTGTCCACACATTTGACAGGTGCATATGCCTTTTGAGGCTCTGGTTTTTGCGGGACCAGGCTGTGACAGATGTCAGTCTCTGGCGATGATGTGTTTCCAGCAACTGGGATTATTGTGCAGAAACGTGATGGTATCCTCTGCTGCTGCGTAGTAACAATCTGCTTCCTGCTGCTAGGCGGAACACAGCTTTGTGCTCAGCAGACAGAACAGTTACTGAAACTGTATCAGAAACACAGTCGGTAGCGGTATTGAATCAGCTAACAGTGTAGTTACTGAAACTGTATCAGCTGAATCATTGCTTGGTATTAAGATCAGTAACGACAGTTACTGATACTGTATCGAAAACATAGTCGGTAGCGGTATTAAAGATCAGCAAGTCGTAGTTTTGAAACTGCTGTCAAACACAGTCCATTAACACATTATTAAAGATCAGTAACAGTGTAGTTACTGAAACTGTATCAAGCTTGATCCGGTGCGATTATTAAAGATCAGTAACAGTGTAGTTACTGAAACTGTATCAAACACAGTCCGGTAGCGATTATTAAAGATCGGCGGCAGTGTAGTTACTGAAGCTTGTCTGCCACAGAAAACACCTGATCAGACAACCCGGTAACCAAAGATCAGTAACAGTGTAGTTACTGAAACTGTATCAGAAAACATAGATCGGTAGCCGATTATTAAGATCAGCTGGCACTGTGAACCGCAGAGCCTGTCAAGGCTTACCGAATCATTGGCGATATTAAAGTCAGCAACAGTGTAGTTACTGGCTTGTATCAGAAACACAGTCCGGAAGCGGTAGTAAAGATCAGCAACGTGTGGTACTGAAGCTGTTATCAGAAACACAGTCGATGCGGCGGTGGCTTAAGATCGGCAGTCATGGACCACTGAAACTGCCTCAGAAACACAGTCCATTGGCGATGACCGAGATGGCAGCAGTGTAGTTACTGAAACATATCCGAAACACGAATCGGTAACTGGTATTAAGATCAATGCCAGTGTAGTTACTGAAACTGTATCAGAAACACAGTCCCGGTAGCTTGATGTGCGGGGTAAACCAGGTGAATTTATGAAACTGTATCAAAGCACAGTGCGGTAGCTGGTATTAAGATCGGTAACAGTGTGGTTACTGAAGCATGTATCAGAAAACACAGTCCGGTAGCTGGTATTAAAAGATCGGTAACAGTGTAGTTACTGGCTTTGTATCAGAAACACAGTCGGTGGCGATGTTAAAGATCCAGTAACAGTGTAGTTGCTGAAGCTGCTTATCAAAACACGGTCGGTGCGGTGTAAGATGAAAAAGTGCCGATTGCTGAAACTGTATCCAGAAACACAGTCAAGTGCCGTATTAAGATCGTAGCTTGGTGTGGTTACTGGCTTGTATCAGAAGCACAGTCGATGACGGTGTTAAGATAGCAGCGCAGTGTAGATTTACTGAAACTGTATCAGAAACACAGATCCCGATGCTTGGTATTAAAGATCCCGGTAACAGTGTAGTTACTGAAACTGTATCAAACACGGTCGATGGCAGGTATTAAAGATCCAGCAGCAGTGTGATTACTGAAACTGTATCAGAAGCACACAGTCCGGTAGCGTTGGTAAAGATCAGCAGTGTAGTTACTGGCTTCTTGTCAAAGCTTCACGGGCGATCCGGTGGCGGTATTAAAGATCAGCAACGGTGCTTAGTTGCAGAGCTTATAAAACACAGTCGGTGCCCATTAAAGATCAGATTATGGATGAATGATGGTACCTGGTTTTTCCGGTAGTCTTGCTGCGAGTGCCGCAGAACTCGGTAGCAAAGTCTGCAGATGTGTCGAAAGGGGGCATGCCGCTGGTCAGCCAGCTCTTCTAATCTCAACATTGGACCATCTCCACTGTCAGTGAATGGAGCCTGCAGCAGCTTGAAGATCTAGCCAATCAAAGTGAAAGGAACGAAAGGGATCAACAATCAGAATGAAGACATTAGTATGTTATCTGGATATATGCAGTGAGGGAGACAATGTGAGACAACATGTACCTGTTTGAGTATGTTTTGTTCCCTCATGAGCTTCTGACGTTCTCTGTTGGGTTTGTTCACTGTGATCTCCAGCACATCCTGAGCACTGTTAGGAATATCCACCACGAAATACACCAGGTCCTCCAGCAGCTTAGTCACTGCTGAAAGTAAAGACATTTATAGAACACAAAGAACATATATTATAAAAGTAAGGTCCACACACAAGAATTCACACAGCAAGTCAAAGTGGCCCAAATCCGTGGAACAGCCTGCTTGGAATACATGCAACTTTCACGTCATTGGAACTTGGCTTTCCTCATAGGTTCACGTGGAGAAGAAGGGAACATAATTTACTACAATTCATAAATATTTGAGAAGGTGTCTTTGTTCCAACAACAAGAACCCGTGACTGCTACATGTTCCTAGTGAAATGGCCGAATGTAGCATGTTGGAGGATGAGCAACCAGCGCACCAACACTAACGAGGGATTCTGGACAAAAAGCTCAATCTGAAGAAGTGGCCTGGATAGCAAGTCCATTTTCTCAGTGATAAGTCCAGATGTCTCTGTCTTCCAGGACTGGACCTTTCGCACATGCATATCAGTTTGGGAACAGAAACTGTTGATTCCGATGTAGGTGACCGTAAAAGGTCTAAAAAAAGGTCAGATTCGGAATTGGGCCACTTTTCCGGCTGTGTGGACACAGAAATGAATTTATCAAGAGTTGGGTGGACTCTCTACCTCCTCTCGTTTTTAACGTCGATGGTGCCAGCACGGTTGCAATGAGCCAGAACTGCGGCATCGTTGGCAAAGTCCAAATCTCTGACCTCTGTGAGGACACTGGAACTGTGCAAAGGCTTCTTTATCCTCTTTCAGAGGTGACGTTCCTATCTGTGTGTGATTAAGAAGAGACAAAGTAAGGACATAAAACAAAAGCTTCTCATAAACACAGTTTGGTGGTGCTTGAAAGTTTGTGGACCCTTTAGAAGTTTCAAATTTTCTATAAACTTCTATAAACTTTTTTCTTCTTTAGACATTCTGGTAGAGCTTTGACATATTGTAGAATTAAGTTGTCTTTCTGCATGACCCACATTCTCTTGAGTTTCAGCTCACAGACAGACATCCTGACATGTTCCTTTAGAATTAGCTATAATTCAGAATTCATTGCTCATCAACGATGGCAAGCTACCCTGGCTTACATGCAGTAAAACAGGCCCAAACCACGATACTACCACCACCGTGTTTCACAGAAGGTTTTTATGGTGAAATGCAGTGTTATCCTTTCTCCAAGCACTTCTCCTTCAAAATAAAAGTCTTGTAGTCTTGTCCATGCGATCTTAATCAAACTGCGGATGGGCAGCAATGTTCTTTTGGCCTTTGCATTACAACCCTGCGCTGCTCACCAAATTAAACAGGATGTCTACTCACACCCGAGTGTCTACCACTGATTGAAAACACCTCATTTCACCTTCAAATGATCTGCAGATGGTAAAGGTTCTCGCACTTTTGTGGCCACAGATCTGGAATAGTGCATCACTTTCATCAAGCACAGTTACAGTACCTCTGAGCATGACCGGTTTCTCTTCCTCTTTATCTATGGGGTAGTTTGTGCTATGGACCCAGGTGTTTGTGCACAGGTGCCGTAGCCTGACATAGGAGTTCCTAACAAACACAAAGACAACGCAAAAACAGTTGATGTCTCAGACACTATTCGGAGGACAAGTAAACCAGACAGACACAAACAGTAATCAATAAGTGGTGCTGTACTTATTCTGTATCTCAGTACATGGTGATATCGCTATGTCCTACCTGGGTACAAGAGAGTCACCCCCTCTCAGGGTAGTAGGGTCCAGCTCGAAGATAGAAGAGATGTCATTGCCGTCAGGGACCGACACCAGCGTGTACATGACTTTATCCTGAGGGTTCCGTGCGTGCGCTCGTATCACTTCATGTTCAGAGTCCAGCTATAAGACAATATGCTCAGTCTTTTTAATAGACGGCGATATTCTTTATATTACCCAACCAGACACCGTTTCTAACAAGCTGTACTACACCTGGAATAAGGATTGGGTGTCACCACTGATTTCCACAATCAATCTGAAGGTTCTAATTCAATTCGATTCAATTCATTTGTATATTTCACTTAACATAATACTGCCGTTTGACCACTCTGCGCGTTGTGTGAATTCACACACCAGGGAGCGAGTAAACTACGTGCCCGGACGTTGGGCAGCCTATCCTCAGCATGAGGAGCGGCTGAGTCCAGCGTCTTCCTCAAGGGCCTTCCGTCATGTCCTGCCAGTTTGAGGATTTGAACCAGCGACCTTCCAGGCACAAGGCTGGTTCCCGGACCACCAGGCCACGGCTACTGGACTAGCTAGCCATTAACAGGATCAAAGCAATTCAAAACTCAGCTGTTCTGCCACGGAAAAGCTGTGCTGTGTCCTGTGAGGCAGCAGGTGTGTTCTTATGATGCAGCTTTATTAACCAGCAGAGAGTGGTTACCGTCAGTCTCCAAGCTCTGAGCTCAGCATGAAAACCACCCTTATAGCTCATTTCTCGCCTCTTAACCCCACAGTCAGACCTGCCGTACCATGCTGTTATCATAGGAACAGCTTCATTTGGGAGGGTCATCAAAGCATGTGTAGAGACCGACAGACTGAAGTGTCTCCTGTTACTTGCACTTCGCACCCAACAATCTAAAAACAGGTTTCATTTCACCGTTTATGTATCTGATAGAATTCAAGGATGTGTTCATTATGTTCGGCTGAGTTACTCAAGTGTTTTTAATTTTTTTAAACGTGGAATAGAATGCGCTTTCTGACATGGCACAGACTTGTCTGTTCATCGTGCAGAGAGTAAAATCTACGGTTGACAATCAGAATATAATACACGGGACAGTTTAGTAAAAATATGGACTATAAAAAACAAACCAACAGAAAGAAAAAATGATTTCAACTGTGGAGTCAGAAAAAGATCAGCCGATGTACGGAGCGCATGCACACTCACAGAGGCGGGACTCCAGGCATTCTTCCTCATAGTCCGGGTTTACCTGGGGAAGACGTTGGACAGAGAGAAGAGCTCATAAACACAAATTTCATGTGTCATCACATCATGTATAAAACAGCAACAGTGGCCTGAGAGCCTTGTTCAACACGCCCCTGGAGGGCCACTTCACTGACAGGCTGAATACGGGCGTTTTCCAGACCAGGGTGAGTAGCTGGAGTCCTGCAGAGAACGATCTCAGGTGCTTTGCAAATTGGTGGTCTGGGATTCGCTGGTGGATTAAAGCCGGTTTGTTGACTGCATCGACCCCAGATGACTCGGATTAAACGGACGAGCTGTTTGGCGGGCAGCCCTATCCTGAGCGCCCGGGGGGCAGCTGGGAAGTTCAGTGTCTTGCTCAAGGGCACTTCCGTCATTCCACACTGCCGAACCTGAGGATTGAACGAGCCTTCAGGCTTTAAGGCTGGTCCTGAACCACCAACCACAGCGCTCCACAATGATTGATGTAATGCACAATTACAGTGTTGTGTACCACTAACGCGGCACGCTGATGTAGGTAGAGATGACCCTTTCAAATCTGCGTATGGATACATCTGTGTCCAGAAGGCCTGGGTTCATGGTGTGGGGTGCTACAGATACTGCTGGTCTTCCAAAAAAGTCATTGCAACCATTTTGACGGATAGCGTTGCGTTAATGAGGTCACACAAACAGTGATAAGTCAGGACTCAAGTCCTCGTTGTTTACATGGATTAAGCGAAACACAGATGCAAAAGAATTACAATGAACGTGTTTAGAAATGGAGATTGTTTCAGCCTATGCAACTTAGAGAGCCTGCAGACGAAGAACTACAGATGTGAACCAACCTGGGATCTTCACGGTCTTAGGGGTCAATGTGTGTGTTTGAATAATCTGTTCATGGGTTCGGTTTCATCTCTGCAGCAAGGTAATGTCCAGTTGCCAGGTGTTTGAACCTGAACAGACTGTTCCAGTAGCCCGCTCCTCCTCTGCAGGGGTCATGCTGCACTACCTGTAGAACACACACACACACACACACACACACACACACACACACACACCTGCTGCATTTCCCAAGGACTTCGGTCGCGCCGTGCCACAAAAGCTTTCCCGTGTCCACGTGTCAAACACATCTGAACTGACCTCCACTTCCCACAGTGCTTTGCTGCTGGTGGCGGAGGTTGCAGACTGGCGTCCAGTGGTGCGCAGGAAAACGTACTGCTTCTTCCGGTGGTCGTCACACGTCAGAAACTTCTCCTGCTCCGCGTGAAACAACCGAACCACGTCCCCCTAACACACACAGACACACACACTGCTTATCCTCTGATTCTGCTACTTGGATTGTGAGGATTAAGCGAATATCTCAGGGACAGATACAGTGGAGATACCATGGACACCCCTCCTCAACGGCTGTATTATGAAGCGGACTCCATTCTCGCGAGATTCACAAACTGTCTTCAGGTCATGGGACTAAAACGTGAATAAACTTCGCTGTGCCTTTGAGGTCTGTTGTGGATTAGAAGTGTGTCGGTCACTACTGGTCCATCTTCAGCTTCTTTCATAGATGCTGTTCTGTTTGCCTGGTTTCCTAAATGCAGGAGAGGTTTCCTTCTGATGATTCTTCCATAATGATGATGTTCATGCAGGTGTTGCTGGACAGTAACAGTAGAACAATGTACCGAAATTCCAGAGTCCGCTCAATCTTCCTGATGGTCTTTTGCACCTCCACTGTGCTTTGCTATCTTAGAATCTTCTGCTTTGTGGGTCTCAACCATTTTCATTGTCAGAGTGCTAGGCAGCTGCTTAGAAGAGCCCACAGCTGCTGTATTTGGAACAAGGTTAGAGGAGTCTGGGTACTTAAAAAGCTTTTCTAACGATGATTGTGAACAAGCCATACCCTTGGTGGCTAGTGGGGTCTGAGACCTCAGTACCTCTGAGCTCTCACATTTCCTGGGAATACTTTTGTAAGGGATGTTTTTCATTTTATTGTCACTCCAAAGTTAGACAAAACCAGCATAACACACTGGTTCTGCTTAAAATGAGTGTGTTTCACCTTCAGCTGCCGTAAACGTTCACAGTAACAGTCATTTTGACCAGGGGTGTCCAAATCTTTTCACACCACTGTAGGTACAACTATCTGTTTATCTAACTCTCAGGTCTGAGGGTCAACATTCAACTCACGCCTTTCAAAACGACCTCCTGGTTGTCGCTCCATTTCATGAACAGAACAATTTTCCAGCTGGTGCTGCAGTTCACGGAGTTCACCTGTCGGATCAGAGCGAAGGAGAAATGAGGGGCCATTGACAAAGGCAATTCAGAGGATGAAAAAGTACAAAGGAGTGTGTGTGTGTGTGTGTGTGTGTGTGTGTGTGTGTGTGTGTGTGTGTGTGTGTGTATTACCTCATTGCATCCTGGGTTGTCTACTAGCTGATGGCTGCTGGCATGAAGTGGCTGCCCAGCATTCACAGGATTCAACACAACCTTATCCCCTATAACAACCTGAAACACACAGATACACACACTGCGTTTCCCAGGACGTTCACACACACACACACACACACACACACTCAAAGCAAGCAATCGCCCGTAGGAATGAGACTTAGGTAGGTTTGGCGTTGCGTGATTCTTGGTATTCTGGACGTGGATGCAGGTGACACTTTACCAGCTATACCAGACTGACGTGGAGTGCGTTCAGTTGCGATCGTTCCATTCTGGCTCGATGCTGTTTGTGTTTGAGCAGCATTGAAGTTGTGCAGAGTGAAGAATGAGTTGGGAGTGATGTCGAGAGTGGTGACTGTGGGGCTCCACGATAAGGCGGTCTTTATCGGTAAGTACAGGTGTGCACCCGTGCTGATCGTACGTCTACCATGCGCGCCTTGAAAGGATCTGGGAGTCCTACACCAACCATGGAGAGGGAAAATCGACAGTCGCAGAGTGACCCAACAACCACATTTGCGGACCTTCAGCCACCACTGGCAGGTCATCGCATACGCACGCAGACCGTAGCGACCATATGCTTACATGTTTCACACCCTTTCAGAGTTTAGGACAGAGTGGACACTCCCACCCCTGAACAGTACTCACGCTGTCGCCGATGGAGCGCAGTTTGTAGAAGGGCTGGATGTAGAACCAGGAGCCTTCATTTCCAGCAGCATCCAGAGTCACTCGCATCGCATTCTTCTCCAGCAGAGCAGGCAGGCGCTTATTTACTGTCAGGTACTTGTTGCTCTTCAGGTGGAGTAACTATGCACACACACACACACACACACACACACACACACACAACAGCGACATGGTGATGGCGTTTGTCCTGAATGTTCAGCTGTTTACTGGAAGGCGACAGATTACCTGGATGACATTTCCATGCGTTCTTTCACGTTCCCAGGAGCTGCTTTGTTCTCTGATTCATTCTGTTTCTCCAGATCAGCGCGGCGATGCTAAGGAGGCAATGAATTCTGAAGGCGGTCAGGCTAAACTCCATCCGCGGCAGAAGCCACTAGCTCCTCGTTAACCGACCTGTACGTATTTTAGCTACCACAACCACGTACGAACACTACGGTGGTGTGCTGTGGTGACATTTTGTCCTACAAGGTCATCAAAGCCTCAATCCCAACCCACTGCACCCAGAACCAATCAACCGACTGCAATGGTGTCATATCAGACTGTCATAGAGTCACTCAAATGGGCAGCAGATCTTCAGTGACAACATCTGTGTGTGGAGGCACCATGATCAGCGCCAAGATCTGCGGTTTGAAGGTCTGGTGTCGTGGCATGGGTCCAATTTCGTACGATGTCAGATCACCTTCGGTCTTCAGTACAGACACTTTAACAGCCCAACGTTACGTTAATGAGGTTCTGCAACCAGTGGTTCTACCTCTTCTGAACACACACTCCGGTGCTCTATTCCAACAGGACGACGCTCGTCCACACCCCTGCTGCAGGTCTCAAGATCTCGATCTTGAAGACACAGATACTCCCCGCCCCGTGGTCGTTCTCATCTCCACACCTGTCCCTGTGAAGTCGTGGTGTTGGCACATTACAACCCAGCATCTGCTAGCTTCAGATTAATCAAACCAGGCCACACTTTGTCTTCAGGTGTCCAGTTTGACGAGTCTGACCCCTCTGCACCCTCAGCTTTCTGTTCTTGGCTGAAACCGTGATACCCACGGTTGGACATGTCGTGCATTTAGTGATGCCACATTAACGGGTGTTACGTACCTCTTCTCATGACTTACTGCTTCACTACATCACACTCACATGCAGTTTGTTGAGCAAGACAGTGTCAGTGGTGCTGGTTCCTCCGGGTTTGGCAGCTTTCCAAAACTGCTTCTGTGCTGAGTATCTGTTCATGGGACACAGCCTGAACAGACAGTCTGGGGACCAGAGAGACAGAGAGAGAGAGAGAGACAGAGAGAGAGACAGAGAGAGAGAGAGAGACAGAGAGAGAGAGACAGAGAGAGAGAGGTGGGGTTAAATATATTTGAGCACCCAGTTAAACTACCGTACAGCAGAGTCCTGCAGGTTCAAGCTTCAGCTGAGCAATGTGCTGGAACAGACTAACAGTGCATTTGGCAGCATGTTCGTGGTCACATGGAAGAGTACTTTGTGTTCTTCTCAGCACAGTTCTTCAGACATGCAGCCGGTCTGTAGATGTCCAGGCTTTGAGACAGTCTTTGTTGTTTAGATGTTGAGATAAGAGGTTTGAGTTGGAGCAATAATAAAGGGTTCGTTCAACCGAAATGACCATTATGGGTCGTTGTTATAATATATGTAGTAATAATAATGATAATATGTAATAATAATGAAATTATGATAATAAATATTAATAATAATCATAATAATGATAATATAATGTAATAATGATAATAATAATAATGATAATAATAATAATGAAATTATGATAATAATGATAATAATAATGATATATAATGATAATAATAATAATAATGATAATAATAATATTAATAATAATAAATTATGATAATAATGATAATAATAATAATAATCATAATGATAATAATAATGATAATAATAATAATAATGATAATAATAATGAAGTATGATAATAATGATAATAATAATGATAATAATAATAATGATAATAATAATAATAATAATAATAATAATAATAATAATAATCATCATAATGATAATAATAATGATAATAATAATGATAATATGTGTGTATATGTGAAATTATGATAATAATAATAATGAATAAATAATAATGATAATAATAATGGCAGCATAATGATGATTATAATAATAATAATAATAATAATGATGATAATAATAATAATAATAATGATAATAATAATAATGATAATAATAATTATTATTATTATATGTATTGATGATAATAATGATGATGATGATAATAATAATAATAATGATAATAATAGCCAATGATAATAATATATGTAATTATTATTATTATAATGATGATAAATTAATAAATAATGATAGTAATATAATAGTAATAATAATAATAATTATTATTATTATTATTATTATAATAATGATGATGATAATAATAATGATAGTAATAATAATAGTAATAATAGTATTAATAATGTAATAATAATAATAATAATGATAATAATAATAATGATAGCCAATAATAGATATGTAATAATGATATATAGTGTTAATAATATGGTATTATTATTATTATTACTAATAATGATGATAATATGTGATAATGTGGCATGTCATTAATAATAATACAGCCATAATAATAATAGCTAATATGTAGTATAATAAGGCGACACGTTGGCAGTGGATAGCGCTGTTGCTGCATGCAAGAAAAGGATTCTGGGTTGATCCACAGGTGAAACCTGGGAAGTTTCTGTGTGGGTTGCATGTTCTCCCGTGTTAGCGTTGGGTTTCTCCGAGTACTCGGTTCCACAGTCCAGACATCATGATAAGAAGGTGGGTGGTGACCAAGTGTATGGTATGTGTTATTGTGTGTGTGTGTGAAGCGTAATGTTTGTTGCGAGCCTACGAATGGATTGGCTGCTCTGAGGTTGTTTCACCCTTAATCAAGTTGCAGAAGGCTGGGCATTCACCGTGTTATATTCAGGAACTAAGGTTTTGGAAAATGAATGAATGAATGGAATGATGGATAGAATAGATGAATAATAAATATAATAATAATAATAGCAGCGGGTACTGTCTCCATTTAATCAATTCGATTCTGACCAGCAGGGGGCAGCATTTTGTGAACGGAGGTTGCTGGTTGATTCCTGAACACAGTGAGACATGACTGGCGCTGCCCCGCCGGGCAAACCTCCAACCCCCAGATGTCACGAGCACCGTGGACCACTCTGGGCATATTATTTGCTCGCACCTGGTAACAGATGGGTGGACTTTGTCCATACTGCCTCCGCCTCAGTTACTCATGGGTGTTGGTGGTATCTAGTGCTGTCCAGTGCTCACAAGTTTGCTGCCCACAGGGCGCTGGCGAGCTGGATTGATCTCCATGCAGAGAGCGTCTGAAATTGTTAATTAAACCAGCGTGAGTCTGAAACACCACTTCTGTATGGTAGATTGACAATGCTAATCAGATCCATTGCAGTTATCTTCAGTTTATTGATCGATCGCCTTTAATCTTATTACTACGTTCTGATCCCACGCGATCACTTCTGGGTTGCAACTATTTCTGAGGTGTGGATACAGATATTTCGCCAGGGATTACTGTTGTTCAGCTGTTGGGTAACTCAGTTCAAAATACGTTGCTCAGACACTCGATACCATTCGGTATAATGTGGTCACTTGAGCAAGTGGATGCAGGGAAGGAAAAGGCCTCCATCGTTTATTACAGGAGCATTTAGCCTTGCAAATAAGGAGAGAGTGGTGAAGAAACAGAAGAGAGAAGAGAGAGAGGAGAGAGAGAGAGAGAGAGAGAGAGGCAGGAAGAAACAGGAGAGTCAGTTCCTGTTTCTGGAAATTCAGTGACTTAACAACTAAGTAACTTTGAGGTCATCAGAAGTGTAGGACTCATACACACACACACACACACACACACACACACACACACACACACACACACACACACACATTTAGCTGCCGGATGAGAGGTGGAGTTTAAAGTTTGGATGATCATCACAGTGTTTAGCTGGAATCTGGCCATGTTTCTTTGTTTCTCTCTCTGCTCTCAGTCCACCTCTATCATCTCTCAGTCCCCTCTCTTCATCTGTCTCTCTCATGGCCTCTCTCCATCTCTCTCTCCACCCTCTTTGTCTCTCATATCTATCTATCTCTCTCTATTACTCTCTCTCCTCCATCTCTGCATCTCTCTTTCTCTCTCTCTCTGTCTCTCTCTCTGCATGCCATAATTTTCTCTGTCTGTCTCTCTACTCTATCTCTCTCTTTCTGTCTCCTCAGTCTCTCTCTCTCTCTCTCTCTCTCTCTCTCTCTCTTCTCTCTCTCTCTCTCAAAGCAAAGAACATGAACCCATCTTCAGCATCATCACTGTGAGATACAGTACTACTATTACACCACACACACACACACACACACATGTTCGGAAGACACACTCACACTGATGATACAAGGTGAGGGGGAAAGGTGTGTGTGTGTGTGTGTGTGTGTGTGTGTGTGTGTGTGTGTTTATATTTGGAGGAAATACTATGCATTCCTCTCTAGAGAGGCCCAAAGGCCATCCCTCTCCCTCCCCCACCAGCCCCCCAAGGCCCTCCCTCCCACCCCGGCCCTGCCACACACACCACCACACACACCGCCGTCAGCCGGGCTACTCAGTGTCACTCGCAGATGCACCTACGGGAACGCTGTGAGCTTTCCACACCATAATACACACACATACACACGTCTGCACGAAGAGCGTCCGGAGATCTTGTCATTTATTTAAGCTCATAGTGAACATCGCAGCAGGCTGTTGTTATGGTGGTGGTTTCCATAGCAACACAACCAAAGCAGACTGTTCTGTAAGAGTGTGACGAGCTGTACAAGTAATAACACTGGCATAATAACATTATTACATCTAAAAAAGAACATCTAAGAAAAAACTGTTACACACTGATCATCAGAGAAATAGCTGCACCCAGAAGGACGTGTGGGACTGCAGTTCTGTTGTGAAGGAAGATGAAGGTGATCAGGATCAATAACTGATGATAACTGTAGTCTGATCTGATCAATATTTATTGATCTACTCATACAGAAGTGGTGTCTCTCAGTACAGCGTTGGGTTTAACGCAACACGCCAGACGTCTCTGCATGGAGGTGTAGAGGTTCCTAATGGTGTCCTGTGATGATCCGTCCCATGCAGCTTGAATGTTCTCACTCAGTTCTGCAGCTACATTGTTCTGCAATACATCGACATCTTTGTGAGGTCCTGATGGACATATTCCACACCTCTCTGTTCCACCATGCCTCAAGACCTCCACAGTCACCCCAAAAAACAACCTCTTTCTCAATATCCAGAAGATTAAGGAGATGATTGTGGAGTTCTTTAGGTCTGGCACACCACTCCACTGATGGAACAGGTGTGGAGAGGGTCCCCTCCAGGTACCTTGGAGTACACCTGAGTGACACTATCACCTGGCATACCAACGCCACGGCTGTCGTGGGGAGAGCCCTCCAGCGGTTGTATTTGCATGGACATCCTCAGGTCTTTTTACACCTGTGTGGTGGAGAGTGTCCTGACCCCAGGCCTCACGGTGTGGTGTGCTGACTGCACTGTAGCAGAGACGGAGATGCTGAGGAGAGCGGTAAAGTCTGCACAGAGGACCACTGCATGCAGCCTACCACCTCCCAGTGACATTTACCCACATCCACCATGACCCCACCAACCCTGCACATGGACGTCTCACCACCCCCAGCTTCGCAGCATCCAGGAAAAGATCTAGACTGAAAAACAGTTTCTGCCCAGATGCAGTCAGACTGCTGAACTGCTCCACCTCCATACTGACACTACACTGATCACAACCCCACCCATACTGACTATGCACCACCTCCCGCATACTGACACTACACCGTGCTTTCGAACTCTTCTCCGAAGCAAACGTCCCTTAAAAAAAGGCGCTACCAACCCAACAGCACGAGTCAGGTTTGTCCTTGCCGTCAACGTCAAACCTGCCCATCAAGTTTCATTGCTGTCGGTTGATTGAATCCAACAATGTTTTTGAGTGTATTTTTTTAATGATTAAATGACTAAAAGGTGGAGATTGAAGTTTATGTCAGATCCAGGACTGTTCCCAGCTCTGCTCTTCTAAGGACGGATCCCACTGTCCAGGAAAACCAAATCATTCCCAGAGACGAAAATACTGTCAGAATCATTATGAAAACGTTGTGAAAAGGTTTGCTTTAAGACGAAATGTCTTTTTAGAAACAGTTGAGGCTCATTCTTATGCACCACTTTATGATTCCGACACTCAGAGATCCATTTCAGTCACGACCTTCATGTTTATCTTAAGGTTCTTCGTAGGTTTTTCTGGGGGAAGCTTTCAGGAACGTGGTCCCTGATTGGCTGAAAAGTACTGGATGAGCTGGAATTTCTGGTTGGTAACAAACCTGAAACTCCCTTCTGCTCATGGCTTCTACCAAAGTGATATACTGTAGTTCAGGAATTCTCAACCTCTGGGTCGGGGACCTCCAGTGGGCCGTGAAGCCCACTAGTGGTCAGGAGGTAGTCGTCCATAGTGATGTGATGTGATGGTCAGTACGTGGATTGTGGACACTGGGACTGACATGCAGAGCTTTTAAGGCAGAATTGAAGAAGTCCTCTCATAACCAGACGTGATCAACACATCTCTTTTTTGTGAGGGACATTCAAGACAGATGTTTTCATGAAGATGTGCTATTTTTAAGCTCCCGTTCAGGCCCAAATGAACACATTTGCAGCCTCAGCTCTCCTTTCAGGTGGGCCGTGGGTTGGACAAGGTCGAGAACCCCTGCTGTAGTTAATATAAAAGCCCAGACCACTTTACTGGGGCTTCCAAAAACGAGAACATCCTGCTTGTGGTTTCCATGGCTACATCATTAATTTCCCCCACGGGGAATATTTCAACTCTGACCCTTAAGTCCAGCATCACTCGCTGAACTTCCTCTGCTGAGCTTAAAATAGATCAGCAGAATCACGTCTTCTGTTCAGATTCACACATGAACACACCGGCAGATCTTACCCCTGAACTTCTTGGGCGGGTTGTTCAGGTCTCCAGCATCTGGCTGGACAACACAGCGGTCATCCACTAACCTTGAAAGAAAAAAAGACAGGGGTTATTTATGGGGGGAGGTCGAGTAAATGTGTAGAGAGAGAGAGCGAGTGCGGCAGAGAAAGAGAAAGCATGCCAGTGGGTGTGTTTAGTAGAGGGGGGCTAGAGGGGGCAGCTTCGTTCCTCGGGACAGATTTAGCCATTTCTGGTTCAAAACAACAGCCTGCTGGACCTCATCCAAATCCCACGATCGGTCAGCCGCAACCCCCCAACACATACACACACACACACACACACACACACACACACACACACACACACACACAAACACACACACAGGGTGTTAAACTGTTGACAGTTAGGTCACACAGTTATACAGTTCCAGAAAGATCTATCAGAAAGGTGTTTAATTAGTCGCTAATAATATTATTATTACCTGTAAAAAATACTCATCATCAAAAAACAGTTGCACCCAGAAGAAATCAACTGGAATGAAAGGAATGATGGTAG
Organism: Acestrorhynchus altus; assembly: GCA_034509495.1. Taxonomy (NCBI): domain Eukaryota; kingdom Metazoa; phylum Chordata; class Actinopteri; order Characiformes; family Acestrorhynchidae; genus Acestrorhynchus; species Acestrorhynchus altus. Next base: position 1,886,105 of record CM067504.1, on the reverse strand, counting down.
GTTTGACATCAGGAGACAAGCGAATGTTTCAAAATTCACGCTTGGCTGCACATGTAATCGCTGTACCTGACTGACTATATAAGGTCCCGATACGCGTGCTTTCCATTCTGACTCGTGCTGTTGTGTTGGTAGCATCGCTTGCCAGAGGGGTCGCGTTGTAGGGATCTGCGAAGTGGGATGGCCTTATCTGCACGATGGAGGACTACATGCATGCATCCCGTTACGATGACAGCCTTAACACCACGTTAACGTCACCAAAGACGGCAATGGTGTCATACTAGACTGTCGTGACCGTCACTCAGAACGCCCGCGGGTCCCGATTATGTCTTGGTGGAGACGACCAACGCTAGACCGATCCCTGAATGAAAGTATGTGGGACGCTATTGGACATGTTATTTTCCTTATCAATAGTGTTGGGATCCCACACTTCCTTCTGGGTGCAACTGTTTTTGTTTGAGTAAAACATTAAACCGTGAAATCATTACCACAAAGGCTGAGAGGCTGAAATGCTGCAACTGAAGTTCAAGCTTTGGCAGATGTTTCCTTCAAAACTATGTGTGACTCTGCTGATTCAGACTGTTGGGTAATTATTACTCTGAGAAGGACATTTTTGTCCCCAGTTGTAGATGATCAACTTCATATCTCGGCCTGAACCTTACAGCAGACCTGATTGGCTGAGATATATCAAATGACAACAATCAGCCATAACATAATGACCACGTCCTTGTTTCTAAACTCACTGTCCACTCTATCAGCTCCTCTGATCACACAGGAGCTCTTTGTGGTTCTATAATTCCAGACTGTAGTTCATCTGTTTCTCTGCAGACTTTATTCTCCTCCTTTCACCCTGATCTTCAATGATCAGGACCCCACAGAGTCCTGAGTGGGTGGTGGGTCATTCTCAGCACTGCAGTCACACTGACATGGTGGTGGTGTGTTAGTGTGTGTTGCTGGTACGAGTGGATCAGACACAGCAGTGCTGCTGGAGTGTTTAAACCCCTCAGTGTCACTGCTGGACCGAGAACAGTCCACCAACCAGAAATGTCCAGCCGACAGTGTCCTGTGTCGTGAGGACGACCAACACAAACTGTGCAGAAACAGATGAGCTTCTGTCTCTGACTTTACATCTACAAGGTGGAGACACTCGGTAGGAGTGTCTAATAGAGTGGACAGTGAGTGGACACAGTGTTTAAACACTCCAGCAGCACTGCTGTGTCTGATCCACTCGTACCAGCAACACACACTAACACAAAACCACCATGTCAGTGTGACTGTAGTGCTGAGAATGACCCACCACCCACATAACAGCTGCTCTGTGGTGGTCCTGTGGGGTCCTGATCATTGAAGATCAGGGTGAAAGGAGGAGAATAAAGTCTGCAGAGAAACAGATGAACTACAGTCTGTGTGGTATAATGCAGACTGTTACTCTCCTGGATTAGAGAGTAGTAATAAACTGAGGACACTACTCCACCGATGTCGTTGAGTACACCGTGTTCTCAACAAACGGCATTACGCTGATGACATTCTCCTCTCATTAATATAAAAGCCTGTCTGTCCCCAACTGGATCAGCTGTTGGAGTGGAAACCATTTATAACAAACATACACAGTAAATCTGACGCAACCACTGAAATATCTTCGAGTCATGTGTTTACATTCATATGGCAGCAGTCCAGCGAGGGTCAAACCCAATGCATTACTGTCCTGTGAAACACACCAATCAGCAAGAACATTATGTGACCACCTCCTCGTTTCTACTTTCACTGTTTATCAGCTTTGTAGTTCTATAATCACAGACTGTAGTTCATCTGTTTCTCTACATCCTTTATTCTCCTCCTTTCACCCTGATCTTCAATGATCAGGACCCCACAGGACCACCACAGAGCAGCTGTTATGTGGGTGGTGGGTCATTCTCAGCACTGCAGTCACACTGACATGGTGGTGGTGTGTTAGTGTGTGTTGCTGGTACGAGTGGATCAGACACAGCAGTGCTGCTGGAGTGTTTAAACACTGTGTCCACTCACTGTCCACTCTATCAGACACTCCTACCGAGTGTCTCCACCTTGTAGATGTAAAGTCAGAGACAGAAGCTCATCTGTTTCTGCACAGTTTGTGTTGGTCGTCCTCTAGTCCTTCGTCAGCGTTCTGGTTGGTCCAGCAGTGACAATGACTTCACACACCCTGCAGGTATTTATAATCAGACCATCCTTGTGCAGTGTCATCTGCAGGAACGTGACGTTTTTACAAACTTGAGTTGTCCAGTGTTAATGAAGCTACCAGAAAGTGTAAACATACCCCAGAGTGCTGATGAAGCCACTGGTGGATCCCTCAGCATACAGGGAGCAGATGTCCCCAATGTGCAGAAAACTCGACATCTTATCCACCATGGCAGGAACACCTCCACCTGAAACAGGGGTGAAATGTCAAGTTGCATGATGAACAGAGCAAGTTACAAGAAAGGGACTGTCAGAGAGAGTAGTCAGAGTAGTTGTTTCTGCCAGAGGGACGTGTGGGATTGTAGTGTGTGCTGTGTTGTGTACTTGTTGTGTGCTGAACAGGGGACTGGATGGGTGCTCAAACAGGACTGGGTACTGGGACAGGAACCACCACTCAGACCGGGACTGACACAAACACAGTGACAGGGACAGGGATGACAAAATCAGATACAGGAACAGGGACTGGAACAGACGCAGGAACTAGGACTGGAACAGAGACGGGTACCAGAAGAGAACCAAATTGATACAAAGGCATGGATATGGGTACAGACATAGGCTGAGACAAGAGATGTGGACCAAGGATTCGGTCCAGAACTGGTTAATGTCTCAAAAGTCCTTTGATTGGACACAGTTCTGGAGGTAGATACAATTCGAGGTTGTCCATTAGTCAACCTCCTGGAACACACGGATGGGCTGTGGACATGGTTGCTGGTGAGGCCACCTCAGAAACCACAGGGACAGTGGCGACTGGTTCCGCCCTGGACATGGAAACCTGGATGGCAGACTTAGCCCTCAGGACACTGGCGAAAGACTCTGCCCTGTGGACAGAAGCACAGGCAGCAGACTCTGCCCCTTGGAAACCAGCTGTAGGCTCCACTGCTAGGAAACCGGCTGTAGGTTCTGCCCCTTGGAAACCAGCAGTAGGCTCCATCCTCATTAACTGCCCACCAGCAGGCCTCGCATCTCCCACTGTGGTTGAGCTTCGCAGAGCCAACCCTTAGCACCCCCCTAAAATTTCCCCATCGTTGAAGGGGTAGTCCTCCAGTGAGCAACACAACAACAACGACAACTACTAATTGCCTTACATACACCTGAGAACATTAGATAAGACTGGAACATAATAATGACGGGGCAGGGTAACAAATCAGACACAGCTGAGAATAGGCAGAGACAAGACCAAAACAAGACACGTGCTTAGAAGCACATGGGAAGTAAACAAGGACTAGATGGGACGACCAGGACATGAACAGGACAGACACATGACACAGTTCTGTTGGGAAGGAAGATGAAGGTGATCAGGATCAATAACTGATGATAACTGTAGTCTGATCTGATCAATATCTATTGATCTACTCATACAGAAGTGGTGTCTCTCAGGACGGCGTCGGGTTTAACGCAACACGCCAGACGTCTCTGCATGGAGGTGTAGAGGTTCCTAATGGTGTCCTGTGATGATCCATCCCATGCAGCTTCAATGTTCTCACTCAGTTCTTCAGATGGTGCGGTAGGGGTGGAGTGTTAATAGAGCGTCCAATGGCGTCCACACATTTTCAATCAGGGACAGGTCTGGAGATGAGACCGACCACGGCGTGGTATCTATGCCTTCAAGGCGAGATCTTGTTGACGTGCTGTTAGGAGCAGGCACCGTAATGGTCTACATGCAATGGTCCTGCGTCGTGCAGCTGTCTGCCAATGGTGCTGCAACAGGATGATTCATGGAGGGCATCACTTCTCACTGAATGTCCACAAACATGGCTGCTGTGGACATGTGCTCTACACATGTTGGACAATCCATCAGTTCTGCCTCTCCGAGGTTCATGTAGGTCTCCCAGATCCTTTAAGTCACTGATGTGAGCCTTGTTCTACCACTGCCAGCAACACTGTAACAGTAATATCCAAACGACCAGTATGGGGCACAATATGTCAATAAGACCATCCAGCTTTCCGGACCCCTACAATGAGACCCGTCTCGAACTCTTCCAACTGCTGGAATAGCTTTCGAAATCTTCTTTGAGGAATACTTCACTTTCAAAGAATGCTACCAACACAGCAGCACGAGTCAGAAGCGAAAGCGGGTGCAACAGGACGACCTTATACCTGAGACGGTCAGGTACAGTGATAGGACCCGTCCTTGCTCGTCCAGAAGAGGTTTTCTGAGTGTTTACAGGAAGAATATTCTGCTATTGAAAAAAAGTGTCATTTATTTAATATGAAATAACGAATAACATTTTTATTCTCTCTTATGTGCACGTAAGGCATCGACCTACAACACTGTCTTCATAAACAGAGACTGGGGACGATTCCAAACAAGGCCTCTAAATCCTCCTCGGTGAAGTTCTTCTGCTGAAACAGTTTTGCTCCCACGTCTGATTTTTAAACATGCAGGCCACCAGCGACTTTAATGACCAACACAGCGGTGTTTGTGCTGCCCGGCGTCCTCTGTATACGTTTCAGTGACAGACGGAACTGCGCCGTACGTTTCTGTAAAACCAGCTTAATTCGCTCGTTCAGGCTGGAAGTTTAAAGACCTAAAACCTAAATCAGGGTAATCGTTTGTTTTACATCACTTATAAGAAACTAGAGCTAAGTTTGGCTTTGAGACACATTGGCTTCGGTGAGGGAAATGAAACCGTAATTTCTGTGGTTTCCTGCGCTGATGTTCAAAGGAGTCCTAGAATAGAAATGTCAGAGTTTGGTTCATGAGAGAGACACTGCGAATTTAGTAAACGTGTATTTAATAAAAGTCTGGCGTTTTCGCTCTAAATCACAGGATTTGTGGATTTTTTTAATCCATTTTGTGATGATCCTGTATATGTTTAATACACCATTAATATCTGGACAGTGACACAGTCTTCGTGATTTGGTTTCTGCATGAAATGAAACAACTGAGATGTAACTGAAGTTCAGACTTTAGCTTTAATTCAAAGGGTCGAATAAAAATATCCTATGAAACGTTCAGGAACTGCAAGCCTCCTCATTTCAGGGGCTCAAAAGTAATTGGACAGATAAAATCACCATAAATAAAATGCTCACTTTGAGAATCCTTAGCAGGCGATGAAGGCCTGGAGTCTGGAACCCATGATCATCACCAAATTCTGGGTTTCCTCCTCTTCAGTCGTTCGTTTGAGGGTCTTTCATCCTTAAGTTTCGTCTTAATCAGGTGAAATGCTCCAGAAACTCTTGCAGAACGTTCCATGCCATCACACTGCCTCCACCATGTTTAACGGAGGATGTGGTGTGCTTTGGCTCATGAGCTGTTCCAAGCCTATTCCATACTTTCTTCCTCCCATCATTCTGGTACAGGATGATCTTAGTTTCATCTGTCCAAAAGACGCTGTTCCAGAACTGGGCTTCTTAGATGTTTAATCTGGCCTTCATATTTTTGAGTCTCATTAATGGTCTGAACCACCTATTTGCTTTGTCTTCCTATTATGGTAGACGGACACACCTACATCCTTGGGTGTTCTTCACTTGGGTGGATGTTCTGAAGGGGTTTTTCATCAACACGGAAAGGATTCCGTTGTCTTCTGTGGACGTCTGGGTCTTTTTAGGTCCCCAGGCTGACCAGTCCTTTCTTCCTTCCCCAGAACGTACCAAACTGTTAATTTGGCCACTCGTAACGTTCAGCTCTCTCTGATGGATTTCAGTCTCATGGTGGTCAGATGGTCAGTTCCTCTGACCTCATGTTGTGGTTCACAACAACAATTTTCCAAATAAACTGTGTTTTGCACACACGGGAATTAGACCTCCACATTTAACCCATCTACACACAGCGATACACACCAGGGGGCAGTGAGCACACATGCCCGAAGCGGTGGGCAGCCCTTTCCTCAGCACCCAGGGAGCAGCTGGCGAGTTCAGTGTCTTGCTCAAGGACACTTCAGTCACGTCCTGCCAGTTCAGGGAATCGAGCTGGCGACCTTCCAGTCACAAGGCTTTATGACCACCTCCTTCTTTCTACACTTTGTGGGTCATTCTCAGCACTGCACTGCGCAGCACTGGTGGTGGTGTGTTAGTGTGTGTTGCACTAGTACAAGTGGATCAGACGCAGCAGTGCCAAACACCACCCGAGAAACGGTGGACTACAGTCAGATGGTACAGATGGACTACAGTCTGCACAAAATGTGTTTGGAAGACCACAAATGCAACCAGCCACAATATTCCAGTCAGAATAAACCAGTGACTGCATCACGTCTGACTGTTCCGGGATTACACAGCCTAATAAAAGGTGAATAACGTGAATAACGTGAATAACGTGGTTCCGGCAGGTATCACAGAGGGCTTTCATAGAGAACAGACTCTCCCTGTTGTCCTTTTCACACCACCTCGCTGTCCCAACATCAGTTAACCTGCCATAAACCCCACAGATTCCCCAGGTACCTCTGCTTCTTTTGCATAACAAATGAAGAGCAGCGCTGAAAAAACCTCCACACTTCCACTTCTCTGACCGTTGTGTTCAGCAGGCAGAGGGGGAATTTGCATTTGCATGCGTCGAGGGTACTTCTGGTACAGCTAATTACGAAGTCTAAAAGATGGTGAGATAAAGCTTCAGTGCAGAGAAATACTCCTTAAACAGCGGGGCCTGAACGTTCGTGGAGCTTAAACTTCATCAGTCCTAAAAGTAGATCAGGAAGCAAATCAAACCATGAGACAGAAATATCACACTGTCTCGTTTATTTATTCATGAAGATGATCAGTGTTTATATCTGAGGGTAAAAGTCTGTGACTCTGCTTTCAGTATCTGCTGTGTCTCCTCTTGTGCAGCAATAACTGTATCTAAACGTTTCCGTGACGGTTGATCAGTCCTGCACTAATTTGAGTTCGTTCCTCCAAACAAACCAGCTTCAGCTCTGTGATGTTGGTGGTTTCCTCCATCAACTGCTGCTTCAGCTCCTTCACAACATCTCTACTGGATTAAGATCAGAACTCTGACTGGATCAGTCCAGAACATTCACTTTATTCTTCTTTAAACATTCTTGTGTGTTTAGGGTCGTTGTCTTTCTGCATGACCCACATGCTCCTGAGATTCAGCTCACAGACAGATGTCCTGACATTTTCCTTTAGAATTTGCTGGAATAATTCAGAATCCATTGGTCCATCAAACTTGGCAAACTGTCCTCAGATGCAGCAAAACAGGCCCATACAGTGATACTACCACCACCATGTTTCAGGTTTTTATTCAGGAATGCAGACGTGCTTCTCATTTACACCAAAAAGATCTCTTTTTGTTTCACTGTCCACAACACACTGTTCTAAATGTCTTCTGGGTTCTCCATGTGATCTTTATCAAACTGCAGATGATCAGCAATGATCTTTTTTGGAGATCAGCAGCTTCTCCTCGCAGCCCTGCCCTGCTCGTGTTGTTCAGTGTTCTCCTGATGGTGGACGCGTGAACATTGACATCAGACAAAGTGAGAAAGACCTTTCGTGGATTAGAAGTTTCCTTATCGAGTGTGATCATGTCTCATTTGTTTGACTTGGTTTTCATTGTCTACATTTAAGACTTTAAGCTCTGATTTATGCAGAAATATAGAACCCTGTAGCTGTTTCTGCTGCTCTCAAATGTCAACACTGTTACACAATCAGACGGCTGACATCGTAAAACGTAGACTTATCGATTTTGCTCTTAGAACCCGGGTTTCGTACTTTGTGGGACGTTACATGCTGTGTTCTAGGCCTCATAACTCAAGATCAGAGTAACATACAGACACGATACACATCTCATAACAAACTACTTACCCCTAAATAACTGTGTCTCCGTCCACGTTTACGTAGAATAATATAGAGGAGAAAGGGAGGGGCTGACAGCGCTCTTTCTTGGCACAAGTACATTTGAACAGAACATAGAATAGAACTGAAAGGTGGAATTTCATCTTTGTTCACTGACGGCATTTAAAAGCATATGAACACCAACAACATATGTACACTATCAATGGCGTAGTTTTAGCATTGATGGACGTGATGCGTCCCCACCAATATCCAGTGTTAAATCAAATGTCCCTCCAATAATTTGATTCCTGATCTTAGAATTAGAATGGACCCATAGACATGTCCCCACCCAAGTGAAGGACTTCACTTTCACCACCACACTACCCTCGTCCCCAACCATGTTAAGAGCAAATCTACGCCCTTGCACTGATCTTAAACAGATCCATAACACATCTCTGACTTCCTACCAGTTTATTTCCCATTTTCACTATTTTCACGTTTCTCACAAACGTTCACGAACGTGAACGATATGCTGTTTCTACAACATTCCGACAAACGTAAACACAGTTTCCTAATAAGATATAAGACATTTTCTAAACTAGTGCATCTCAGGACATTTGAACGCTGTGAGAAAGTTCGAGTCATATTTTCTATTCGTTACGTAGATGCTCTCCCTCTGCTGTAACGCGGTGAATTTCCCCGCAGCGGGACAAACAAAGGATTTTCTTATTAACGTTGTGGTACGAAGACGCATTTCTACAGCTTCGCAAATCAGCAGGAAATTGCAGAGACATAAACAACAGTTAGTATTCACTGTTTCTAATCATGGAGACACTTTAGGAAAAGTAATCTTCATGTTGAAGAAAGATGATTAAAATGGTTTTCTCTGTAATTAAACGAGGTGGAGAGTCATTTTTGACCTTTAAGAAAACATGATGGTCTGTTATTACATTAATATTATAATTAGTGTCTCAAAATGAAGACAATTTTGTCTAGACTAGCTAATAAACTCTCCATGTCCACATATATACATATCAGAGATTAATTCAGCTCAGACAACAGACTTTCATTCATTTACTGATTGACTGATCAGAGAGAGGGGGCGGGGCTGATGCTCAACCTGCATACAGACTCTGACTGATCAGAGAGAGGGGGCGGGGCTGATGATCAACCTGCATACAGACTCTGACTGATCAGAGAGAGGGGGCGGGGCTGATGCTCACTGCATACAGACTCTGACTGATCGATCCAGAGAGAGGGGCGGGACTGATCTCCAACCTGCATACAGACTCTGACTGATCCTCCAGAGAGAGGGTGGGGGCTGTCTCCAACCTGCGCCACAGACTCTGACTGATCAGGGAGGGGAGGCGGGGGCTGATGCTCAACCTGCATACAGACTCATGGCCCCAGTCCAGAGAGAGGGGCGGGGCTGATGATCAACCTGCATGCAGAACTCTGACTGATCAGAGAGAGGGGCGGGGCTGATGATCAACCTGCATACAGACTCTGACTGATCAGAGAATGGGAGCTGATGATCCAACCTGCATACAGACTCTGACTGATCAGAGAGAGCGGGGCTAGTGGCATCACTGGCTTGAATGTTGGGTTAGCAAACTAAATGTTTATACGTTTATTACTTCAATTTCAGAATAAAAGTCATGATGGGATAACGCAGATGCACATATTATTATAAATATCATACCTCAATCTAATCATTGCAAATAACTTGTCAACACTCAGCAGGACTTCTGACATATAAAGTGTTATTCAGTCCTTATAACTCAAAATAAAAAAATGCAGACACAGCAAAATATCTCCTGATAATAACAATATCTCCTATAAATGCTTTTCTATTTTTGGGGGGTGAATAAAAGTGTTATGAATAAGAAATGCAGCTTCATAGTCTTTTATTAACTTTATTAACAGAAATCTTCTCCCAAAACTGTTTTCTAAACATAAATACAGTCAGTCTCAAGCCGAAAGTGAGTTATATTTGTAAACGTGTTATAAACTGTACTCAGGCGTGAAAAAGCCCAGTTTTACGTTTAAAGCACATTTTCTGACATAAAGTAAATATTCAGGTGGATAAAAAGTGATGTTGAGACATAAAGCACGGCGTTATTTGTTCATTACCTCAAAGGACACGACAGTCGCTCGAGGACCCAGAGTGTGAGGAGTTTGATAGATCCGGTCGGATCCTTTGACGCTCCCGCAGAGCTGACCAGCGGACGTCCATCCATCGCCCCGCTGCGCTCCGTCTCCGCTCGCGCCCCAGGCATTGGAAATGTAGTTCTGCAGGGCCTGGCGCTGCTCTCTGAAGCGACTTCAGACCACAAACCCCACAATCTCACAGCAGAACTCTAACTTTTATTTATATTCATAACAGAGCATCAACACATTTACTTATTTCAGAAACATCCGCACTTACATCACAGAGATGACTATTAATGGTCGACTGTGTGACTTTAAAGCCTAAACACATCACACTTTTGCTGTAAAATGTTAAATAAGAATCCATTTATTGTCCACTTACAGAAAATAAAACATAAGATAGATGAATAAATAGTGGAATATGATTAGTGGTCGACTGTATTAGGCCTTTAAATTCTTATTTATACATTTAAAGTTATACATTTCATTTGATTGATTTTATGGTATTTATATAATTTTATCTATTTTATCCATTGGATTTTATCTACTTTATATATTTTAATTACATTTTATTTCATTTTAATTTAATTTATTCAATTTCGTCAAATTATACCCATTTAATTTGATATATTTCATTTTGTTTGTTTAATTTATCCATTTTATTTTATTTTGAGCATATTGTATTATTTTAATAAATAATTATTTTTGAACAAATTATTTTTCTATATAATTTATTTTAGTTATTCTATTTAATTTAATTTGAATTTAAAAATATTTTTAAAAAATTATTTTGTTATTTTAATTTTATTTATTTACATTTCTATATTTTTATTATGTCTATTTTAGCTTATTTCTATATTTTTATTATGTCTATTTCATTATTTTTATTCTATATTTTATTTTATTTATTTTATCAATTTATTATTTCTATATTTTTGTTTAATTTCATTTTCATATAATTTATTTAACTTAATTTTATCTATTTAATTTTTATCCATTTAATTTTATTTTCTTAATTTGTTCTATTGTATTTGGGTTTTTTAATTTTATCTATTTCAATTTTAGTTTATTTTTATTTTATCTATTTAACTCGTTAGTAGATACTAAATCATTGCTTTTGTTGAACATAATTGTAATATATTTAAAAGCTCTCCCAGGGCATTGTGGGAAATGTAGTTCTGCAGGGCCTGGTCGCTCTCTGTTGCGACTCGGAACCTGGAAACCCCACAATCTCACTGTAGCTCTAACTTTTATTTATATTCATAACAGAGCATCATCACATTTACTTATTTCAGAAACATCAGCATTTACACCACAGAGATGTCGACATTACTGATCGACCTTAACGCGCAAACGAGGCCAAGTTATCAACTTTATAATCAAACGGATTCTGTTAAAGATCAAAGCTTTAATCAACACTGACAAGAAACTTTTCACCCTCAAGATCAAACAGAGCAAAGGGGAGTCAGATGACTGGGTCACATGACCCACAGCATGGCTGCCCCCATGTGAGCAGGAGGAGATGGCTGTGCTCCTGTGGGCGGTGTTGTGCTCGGTTCCGCTCGCCGGCGGCTCGGAGGTTCGGACGGGTTCGGGCTGCGGCTGCAGCGCTCTGAGCAGGGACCCGAACCCGGCTGAGAAATACACTGCAGCAGCCAATCAGAATCCTCCTCATCTGCATACACCCGACCTCAGCCAGGTACCCTCTCCACAGAACCCGGAAACTATGTGTGTGTGTGTGTGTGTGTGTGTGTGTGTGTGTGTGTGTGTGTGTGTGTCTGTCTGTCTGCCTGTCTTTTCTGTTTCTGTCTATCCTCTGTCTTTCTGTTTCTGTCTGTCTGGCTGTCTGTGTGTGTGTATGTCTGTCTGTCTGTCTGTGTGTCTGTCTGTGTGTCTGTGTCTTTCTGTCTGTCTGTGTGTCTGTGTCTTTCTGTCTGTCTGTCTGTCTCTATATATATATATGTGTGTGTGTGTGTCTGTCTTTCTGGCTGTCTCTATGTGTATGTCTGTGTGAGTCTCTGTTTGTCTGTATAATACCTGTTTGTGTGTGTGTCTCTGTGTGTCTGGCTGTCTGTGCACCTTGGCCTGTGTGTGTGTGTGTGTGTGTGTGTGTGTGTGTCGTATGTGTCACTGTCTGTGTGTGTGTGTGTGTGTGTGTGTGTGTGTGTGTGTGTGTGTGTGTCTTTCTGTCTTTGTGTGTGTGTGTGTGTGTGTGTCTATGCTTGAATAATCTGCTGATGTTGACGGTCATATTTACTATTTACAATTTAGGAATCTACATGAAACTTGAGCCTAATAGATATCTGCTTTTTACACACACACACACACACACACACACACACACACACTGCTGTTTTAGTCCCCTAATCCCATCACTCCTCCTGCTGTCTCTGATAATAAGAGTGATCAGTGTAGAAACTCCAGACTCTGTTAGAACAGATGCAGGTAAACAGAAATACAGAAGTTCTCATTCTGAAGAAAGTAGCTGAGATCTTCTGCGCTGGTCTGAAGAACAAAGGTTCCAGATTTCTCCTGGACGGCCCCAGCCAGCAACTGGATGTGTTCAGTTCCATCAGCAGCACACCTGATTTACCATCACTAAGCACTGATTTAGGAAAGCAGGTGCTGATGAGACCATGAATAATACTAGACTCCCTTCAGGAGAACTTTGGAGATGTTTAAACCAGGAAAGCCAGGACTTTCAGTAGGAATGTTATTATTGTTTTACTGAAGTTCTAAACTCTCACTGCTCAGATCAGAGTTACATTCTCAGTTACAGGTAACGTTCTCTCCAGATTGAGCAGACCGAGCTGCATTTACATACATCTTATCTTCTCAGATAACTGTCCAGTTCTCACTCTCCGTCTCCTTCCCTGTGGTTTCAGATGGTCCAGCTGCAGGGCGGGTCTTTCCTGATGGGCACTGATGATCCAGGGATACCACAGGATGGGGAAGGTCCCCAAAGGAGGGTGTGGCTTGACCCTTTCTTCATCGAAGAGCACGAGGTCACCAATCAGCAGTTTCAACACTTTGTTAACCAAACCGGTTACGTTACAGAGGTACTGAACCAATACACTCCTGCACTGCATGTCCAAATGTCTGCAGACGCCCTCTTTCAGCTATTTTATCGCTGGCACAGACCTTTAACTGCACCTGCTCGATGCCAGGCATCAGTTAAAATGTAGTGGACAATTTGGGGACAAACGTCCAATCGATACTCATGACTGAGTCGGTGTTTGCACAAAGAGTGAACGTAAGCACAAACTACGTTGATGGTAGTTTAATGGTTGTCTGTGTGCAGGCCGAGCGCTTTGGAGATTCGTTCGTGTTTGAGGGTCTACTGAGTGAAGACATCAAGAACACTCTGACTCAAGCGGTAAGAGATCAAATCAAAAGCTTAAGTGTCTCTCAGGACGGCGTCGGGTTTAACGTTACATGCCAGACGTCTCTGCATGGAGGTGTAGAGGTTCCTAATGGTGTCCTGTGATGATCCATCCCATGCAGCTTGAATGTTCTCACTCAGTTCTGCAGATGGTGCGGTGGAGGACAGAGCGTCCAATAGCAAATGAATCATTCGCACGTCTCACGATGTCAAACCTACACATCCAAGTTTCATTCTTTTCGGTTGATTCCGTCTGGGTGCAACAAAGATCACAAACATCAGCCTACAGTTAGATCTACAAAGGTTCTAGATTTGGTACTGCAGTCTGAGCAGGATGCAGCTGGTGTTCCTTTGTAACAGTGCTTGTGTTTGTTGAGCGGTTGGCGTTGTTCCTGTGAACGTGTACACCTGAACGCTCGGCGCTCTAAATATGGAAATTTCCATGGACTTCAACTGAACTGAGCAGAGACGTGACCTCAGACACTAGTGGCTATCTCTATTTCGTGCGCACACACACACACACACACACACAGAGAGACACACACACACACACACGCATATGCAAAGTGTTACCGCCTGGTTAGAGATTTACTCCTGTGGTGATAACAAACCATAAAAGGCAAAATATGATGTAAAATCGTGGAGCCTTTGATCAGTAGCTGCATCGCTGACTCCTCCATCCCTGACTCCCTCTCAGTGCCGGTGCAGGGACACGGACAGAGGGAGAGGACAGAGGAGGTGATTCAGATACAGAGCTGTAATGAACGTGCTGATCACATGATCACAGTAGGGGAGAGGGAAGTGTTTTGTGAGCTAGTTGTAGTTTATGATGCAGAATGTAAATGTTATGTTGTTGAAATGTAGGTTGCTGCTGCTCCCTGGTGGTCACCAGTGAAAGGAGCAGACTGGAAACACCCAGAAGGTCCAGATTCAACCATATCTGACAGGTGATGTCACACTTGGGGACAAGAATACACTGTTAATTGATCTTTTTGATTCTGTACACACGGACTCATCATTAATGAAACAAAAAACAATGACATATAAAATATAAAATCACAAAGCAGATCTTTCTTGCATTTGGGCAAGAAAGCTGATTTTGCAGGTGCATGGAAGCGTCTACCAGCAGTGGCCGAAATCCCAGTCTACAGGACATTCTCGTCAGGACGTAGCCCAAAGGTGAAACTCACGGACTGGGAGCACTGGTGTGTTTCAGGGCTTGTGAATGAAAATCGCTTCACTTCCAGAAAATAAGTGCTTCTAGAAGCCGATGCAGGTCCTTCACAACCAGTTCCTGAAATAACAGTCCACAGAGAACTGCAGGCCATCAGCATGTGGAGCAGAGTGGACCATGAGGCCCTTGGTCAGTTTAGAGTTTGGGACACAATTCTTAAGAGAATTTCCAGTAGACTGGGATTTCGGCCATTGCTGGTAAACCTGTACCAACGGTGCATCGTTTGAATCCGGTCGCACACCACGCAGGTATTTATAACTCGATCATCTTTGTGCACTGCCATCTGCAGGAGCCTGAAGTTACTACCACCTTAAACACACAAGGCTTGGTCCGATGAGCTCATAATTGCCTTCTATTTTGAAGACGTTTGCGTCCCTGTTGCCGTAAAATTACCGTTATTAATTTATTACAGTGTAGGTACTGTGTTTGTATGTGGTGATGAGGAATTACATACCTTCTAATCAACCATCTGAACACCTACATCACCTCTGGAAGAGCTATCCAATTAGGTGATTTGCTGAATCCCAAGCAATGCAGGACAGGCGTACTCCAGGACCAGGGCTGGGACACTCATCAGATCTGCTTTATTATGCTGTATGTAGGATGGATCACCCTGTACTACATGTGTCATGGGCTGACGCTCAGGCCTACTGTCAGTGGGCTCAGCGCAGGCTGCCAACAGAGGCCGAGTGGGAGTTCGCCTGCAGGGGGGGTCTGGAGGACAGGTACGGGTGAAAAGAGGACGTTCATGCATTTTATTGTGTATCTGCAAATACATGCGTGTTGTTTCCTTCAACACTCTGTCCCACATTCCAGGTTGTATCCGTGGGGGAACAAGCTGATGCCCAGAGGACAGCACTATGCAAACCTGTGGCAGGGACAGTTCCCCAATCTCAACACAGCCGAGGACGGATACTTGAACACCTCGCCGGTGAGAGAGTGTGTAGAGCGTGCAGTTTGCTCCTGGCTCTTGAAAATGAACTGATGTTCGTGATCTGGTGTCTCGAACAGGTGATGTCATTTCCCGCAAACAGCTTTGGGCTGTATGACATGGTGGGTAACGCGTGGGAGTGGACGGCAGACTGGTGGGACGTTCACCACACGACAGATCACGCTCGCAACCCGGTAAGAGACGCATGGGGGACGTGTAACTGATCGATCCTGATCAATGTTTATTGATCTACACATACAGAAGTCGTGTCTCTCAGCATGGCGTCGGGTTTAGCGCGACATGCCAGACGTCAGAGGTTCCTAACGGTGTCCTTTGGCGATGTTGACACGGTGTTAAGTGGACATCATAACGGACAGCGTGCGTTCGCGTGTCTCACAATGTCCAACCTTCCCGCAAAGTTTTGACACATGAATATGTATATAAATAAAAATGAATCTCAGTATGTGACGAGTTTTAATCTCATATATCTATAGAAGGGACCAGAAAAGGGAGCAGACAAAGTGAAGAAAGGAGGTTCCTATATGTGCCACAAGGTACCGTATGAACACTGTGTTGCTATGAATACGGTGTTTTGTAAAGTTGTAGTGCACGCATGCTTTATTCCCCCTCTCTTTCCTTCTCTTTGTAGTCCTACTGTTATAGATACAGATGTGCTGCCCGTAGCCAGAACACTCCAGACAGCTCCGCATCCAACCTCGGCTTCCGCTGTGCCGCCGACCCCGGACTGTGACCTCTGACCTCCACACAGCCTCTAATTTCCACACTGTAATATTGTATTTTTGCTATTTTAAAGACTTGTTTTCCATCTGAATAAAACTTTTGAAAGGTTATATTCGTGACTCTGTTCCATTGATTTGGCTGAAACCGACGAACAGCGTGAACTAAGACTGTAAGAATATAAGAATTATGTTCTGTAATATTAAATAAAAAAATTAAAAATTAAATATTGAATATTAACACGAGACTGAACAAGCGCCTGAGCTCCTCTCTGGACAGAAAGGGTGGAATTCTCCTGATGTTGTAGGAGAACATCTGCAAGACCGAGTCAGGTTTGCAACATGAGCTGAGAACGATAACTGGTCATCCATAACTACACCAAGGCTCTGTGCTTCAGCAGATGGAGTGACCAGTGAGTTCTCAAGGAGAATGGTAAGATCAGGGTGAGGACCAGTGCTTCCAGGAATGAAGAGTAGAATACAGGTATAAAGTAATTTGATGAAAATGTCATGTCTACAAATATCTAAGATCTGTATTTCCATCTCAGATTCGTATCAGAGTGGCTGTGGAACATCTGAAAAGTGACCGGCTCCTATAAACAGTGAAGGCCTGGAAGGTGGTTGAAAAAGACAGTAGAACATGCTTGCTTGAATAACGTTGTATTTGATTTATATGTGCGTAGTAGAATTATTAATAGACATTAATAATGACGTGGTATGGAAGGAAAGGCAGACGCGATGTATTTCTTCCCGTCTCCGTAAGTCGTTTTATCCCAGGTGTAGGTCTGGACATTCAGCTGCTTTCCTCCTAAACTCAGGTGACACCTGGAAATACAGGACACGGATTTTAATACGGTGTGTGTGTGTGTGTGTGTGTGTGTGTGTGTGTGTGTGAGTGTGTGTGAGACACATGTTAGTACAGCATGTGTTAATAAAGGTACATATATAAATCAAATATATATGGCTGACATACGTGGATTCATATACACATATATATGAAATATTCTTGAGATTCCAGGTTGAAATTAATCCACTTCCAACATCATTCCGTATAAAATATAATGCTTCAGCTTTTTCCAGTGAAATTATGAAAAAAAAAAGAACTTGATCATGATCGTTTCTGCTCTGGTGTGCAGTGCAGTGAGGTGACGGTGAGACCGTGAGTCACACAGGGCTGACTCACAGTTCGCCGGGACGAGTGACGTAACAGAGCGTGTAGACGGCCAGGTCAAACTCCGGGCTGCAGCCGATGATGGAGGAGCCGATGTTCTTATAGTAACCGTCCCACATAAACTGCATCCCCAGGACGTCCGGATAAGACGACCACTGAGGAAAGACGGGGAAGACAGTGATTAACTGGCGTGATGATCATTCAGAATCTAAAGAACGTTGAACATCGAGTGTTTAGGGAGGAAACGGTGTGAATTTGATTTACTGGAAAACAACTGGAATTGCATCAATAACTGTAACTAAACATTTCCGTAACGGTTGGTCAGTCCTGCACTAATTTGAGTTCGTTCCTCCACAAACCAGCTTCAGCTCTGTGATGTTGGTGGGTTTCCTCCATCAACTGCTGCTTCAGCTCCTTCACAACATCTCTACAGTGAGACTGAGCTCACAGACAGATGTTCTGATATTTTTGCTGGCAAATGTTCTTCTTGGAGATCAGCAGCTTTTTCTTGCAGCCCTGCCCTGCTCGCCATTGTTCAGTGTTCTCCTGATGGTGGACTCATGAACATTAACATTAGACACTATGAGAAAGACCTTTAGTTGGTTAGAAGTTCTCTTGGGTTCCTTTGTGAGCTGGTGGACTGTTACACACCTTGCTCTTGGTGTGATCTTTGTTGGTGGAGCACTCCTGGGGAGGTTAATAATGGTCCTGAATCTCCTCCATTTCTACACAATGTGTCTGACTGTGGATCGGTGGAGTCCAAACTCTTTAGAGATGGTTTTATAACAGAGCTTCTGATTTCATGTAAGTGTGATTAAAGGTGAGTTCAGACGGTAGAATGTGAAGGTAAACACTCACAGGGCCGTCAAAGCTGTGACTGTAATAATTCATCTGTCCAGTCTTCTCTAACAGGTAAAACCTCAGCCAGTTATGGAAACCGGACACTTTACCTTTCTTGACCTCACCTGCATGTAAAGTGTCACACACACACACACACACACACACACACACTACTCACAACGAGCACACTCTGATAAAAGCACACAATACAGGCAAAATACATTTACATTTACGGCATTTAGCAATTAATTCAGCTCCTCTGACCACTAAGGAGCTCTTTGTGGTTCTATAATTCCAGATCTTCAATGATCAGGACCCCACAGGACCACTACAGAGCAGATATGATGTGGGTGGTGGGTCATTCTCAGCACTGCAGTCACACTGACATGGTGGTGGTGTGTTAGTGTGTGTTGCTGGTACGAGTGGATCAGACACAGCAGAGCTGCTGCAGTGTTTAAACCCCTCAGTGTCACTGCTGGACCGAGAACAGTCCACCAACCAGAAACGTCCAGCCAACAGCGTCCTGTGGGCACTGAAGAAGGACTAGAGGATGACCAGGAGCTGATAAACTGGACAGCGAGGTTAGAATCAAGGCGGGGATCATAATGTCATGATGTTATGGCTGACCAGTCCATATTAGTACATTCATAGCAAAACAATGTGCGGGCACACAATCACACACTGACCTGCAAAAATGTGCTCAAAGCCACTGGAGTCCAATTTGCCACTGCTGCGGGAGTAGAGGCCAAACCACATCATCTTCAGGTCCTCCAGAAACTCCTGCCAGGAGCTGTAATACCCTGATATTCAACACAACACGGAAATAAACGGAGATGCATTTGAGTCCCTGACAGCAATCCCAGCAGAGA
The DNA here is from genome assembly GCA_034509495.1 of Acestrorhynchus altus. NCBI lineage: Eukaryota > Metazoa > Chordata > Actinopteri > Characiformes > Acestrorhynchidae > Acestrorhynchus > Acestrorhynchus altus. The sequence continues at coordinate 1,866,867 of CM067504.1, read as the reverse complement.
CAAGAGTTCAAGAAAGGTCACTGCATAGGGCTCCAGATGTACTGCAGATATCACTATAGAACACAGTAGCAACATGAAACATCTGGAAGACCTACACGAACCATGGAGAAGCAGAACCGGCAGATTGTCAGACGTGCAGAGTGACTCAACAGCCACAACTGTGGACGTTCAAAGAGCAGTGCTGACCTCCACGGGTCATCCTGTTAGTGCAGCACCATTGGCAGACGGCTGCAGGACGCAGGACTACATGCACGCTGACCGTTTTCAAGACTACCCTTAACACCACGTCAACACCGCTAAAGACAGCAACGGTATCAGCCCAGACATTCATCTCCAGACCTGTCCCTGATTGAAAATGTGTGGGACGCTATTGGACGCTCTATCAACACTCCACCCCTACCACACCATCTGCAGAACTGAGTGAGAACATTCAAGCTGCATGGGATGGATCATCACAGGACACCATTAGGAACCTCTACAACTCCATGCAGAGACGTCTGGCGTGTTGCGTTAAACCCGACGCCGTACTGAGAGACACCACTTCTGTATGAGTAGATCAATAAATATTGATCAGATCAGATACAGTTATCATCAGTTATTGATCCTGATCACCTTCATCTTCCTTCCCAACAGAACTGCGATCCCACATTTGCATGCTACATTAAATTTGTCTAATAACGAGCACGGTTCATTTTCCCATCAGACCCATTAAGAAGTTCATATTGAGAAGACCTTTAGTGTACAGGAATGAGTACAGCTCCTTTCCCAGCTCCGTGTTCTTCATGGTTTCTCTGAGGAAGTTCTCCTGCTCCTGTTCCTCCACTGAGCTCACACTCTCTGACACCCCCGTCTGTCTCTCATAGTTGTCCAGCAAAGCAATGAAGGCTTTATAGGTTGGCTTAGAGAAGAGGGAGGCCTCGTCCACATAAGTGAAAAAACTGGGGGACAAAAGAAACAGAAGGATAAAATCAGAAGGAGAAGATGGTCTCAGACGAAGATAATAAAAACAAATCCATGCTTTAGTCCCTTCCTCTAACCCGAGTTTATAGATACAGCTAAGCCACTGTTCCTAATCAACCATTATTCTCCTCCTTTCACCTTGATCTTCAATGATCAGGACCCCACAGGACCACCACAGAGCAGCTATTATGTACGAGTGCTGCTGGAGTGTTTAAACCCCTCAGTGTCACTGCTGGACCGAGAACAGTCCACCGACCAGAAATGTACAGCTGACAGCGTCCTGTCAGCACTGATGAAGGACTAGAGGATGACCAACACAAACAGATGAGCTTCTGTCTCTGACTTTACATCTACAAGGTGGAGACACTCGGTAGGAGTGTCTAATAGAGTGGACAGTGAGTGGACACAGTGTTTAAACACTCCAGCAGCACTGCTGCGTCTGATCCACTCGTACCAGCAACACACACTAACACACCACCACCATGTCAGTGTGACTGCAGTGCTGAGAACGACCCACCACCCACATAATATCTGCTCTGTGGTGGTCCTGTGGGGTCCTGATCATTGAAGATCAGGGTGAAAGGAGGAGAATAAAGTCTGCAAAGAAACAGATGATCTACAGTCTGGAATTATAGAACCACAAAGAGCTCCTGTGTGAGGAGAGGAGCTGATAGGATGGAGTTTAGAAACAGGGAGGTGGTCATAATGTAATTGGTAATCAGTGTTTAAAGTAATTTTTTCCTAAAATTCTGAGAAAATAAAAAATGTGTGTGTGTGTGTGTGTGTGTGTGTGTGTGTGTGTGTGTGTGTGTGTGTGTGTGTGTGTGTGTGTACTCTTACGGCAGTGGTGCAAGATCTTGTTTTCCATTGATCTCAGAGTTGGATATGAGAGCCTGAGGGTTGATGGTGACTTCACGGGCTGAGGCTTTGTTTGAGTCCAGAACGTACAGAGTCTCGGAAATATTCTGGATCTCTGAGTCCAACACTCGACTACCGACCACTACAGAGTCTAAAGAAGACAAGCACACACCTGTGGAGGCAAAGATGAAGGAAAGACAGTCTAATCATTATTCAGGGTTTATTATACAGTAAGAACATTGAAGGTTCGGTGCACAATTTCAATTCTTTACACTTTTTGTAAATTTCAAGTTGTACAGAGAACAGCACTATTGGTCAGCGATGTTCACAGGCCAATGTCAACCGATAACTTTAGATTATCTTCAGGTTCCACAGCATTTCTACTGGACTAAAGTCAAGACTTAGACAGAGCCATTCCAAAATCTTTCATTTGTGTGCTCAGGGTCGTTGTCATTCTCCATGACCCACATTCTCTAGAGATTCAGCTCACAGACAGGTGTCCTGACATTGTCCTTTAGATTTTGCCTGGTATAATTCAGAAAACATTGTTCTATCAATGCCCAGATGCATGATAGCCCAAACCATGATGCTACCACCACCACGTTTTATAGACTAGATAAGGTTTTCATGCTGGAATGCAGTGATTTTATCTCCAAACATAATGCTTCTGCAGTTTTATGGCCAAAAATATCTAAATAGGTTCTATTTCAACGTTCATTAACGTTGATGTTTTTGTCGGGTTAGGTTAGGTTAGCTACATTTTTGATGTCTTTTGTAGAGACATTATAAATAAATAATTCCAGTTTTAACTGAACGCAAATATCAACAACTGGACTCCAAGTGACTCAGCGCTCTAAAGCGAGACCACCATGATCTGAGGATCGCAGGTTTGAATCCCAGGTCATACCGCTTGCCATCGGCAGCCGGAGTCAGAGGGAGAAAGATTTCCTTCCTAGACGTTCCTTTGGGTTCCTATTGTGAGCTGGTGGACTATTACACACCCTGCTCTTGGTGTGATCTTTGTTGGTGGAGCACTGCTGGGGAGGGGAATGATGGTCTTGTATCACCTCCATTTGTACACAATCTGTCTGACTGTGGATCGGTGGAGTCCAAACTCTTTAGAGATGGTTTTGTAACCCTTTCTAGCCTAATGAGCATCAACAGCTGTTCTTTCGAGCTCCTCAGACACCTCCTTTTTGGACTTGTGTGAAAATCTGATGAAGGTTTAGATCATATTTACACAAATATAGAAAAGTCAAAAGGGTTCACCAACCTTCAAGCATCCTTAAGTATCTGAAGAATGTGTTTAAGACTTTGTAAGTCTAATTTTAACCTTGTAACCCTACTCTTAACCTTAAATATAATCATAGTTTTAATCAAAGTGTGGACAAAAGTTGTCAGAATTTCGTCCAGATCCTGAATTAAATCCCGTATTAATTCCTGTAGAGATCGTCAACACAAGGCTAATGTAAAGGTGCCATTTGAAGTTGCGGGTAAAAGCTGTGGCACGTAGATGCAGGATCACAGTTATTTAGGTGTTGAAAGTGTTTCGTTCAGTCTGTGGGGGGTCAGTGTGTGAAATCCAGCAGGTGGACACCAATGACCTTAATACTCTCACCCAATATAAAGTTGGCATCAGGACCAAACTGATAAGCGATGACATATTTTATGATAAACCTCAAACTGGGTTTATTCAAGCTTCCTTTTGGCACCATAGAAACACCGGTAAAGTCCTTGAACATGTGTACTTTATTCCATATGAACTAATCATCAATAACCTGAAAATATGGTTATTTATTTCTCATGTTTACTGATGCATGATCCTGCTCAGCTCACAGACAAACGTAAATACAGTGGGGAAAATAAGTATTTAGTCAGTCACCAATTGTGCAAGTTCTCCCACTTAAAAAGATGAGAGAGGCCTGTAATTGACATCATAGGTAGACCTCAACTATGAGAGACAAAATGTGAAAAAAAATTGAGAAAATCATTTTGTCTGACTTTTAAAGAATTTATTTGCAAATAATGGTGGAAAATAAGTATTTGGTCAATAACAAAAGTTCATCTCAATACTTTGTTGTATATCCTCTGTTGGCAATGACAGAGGTCAAACGTTTTCTGTAAGTCTTCACAAGGTTGGCACACACTGTTGCTGGTATGTTGGCCCATTCCTCCATGCAGATCTCCTCTAGAGCAGTGATGTTTTGGGGCTGTCGGCGGGCAACACGGACTTTTAACTCCCTCCAAAGGTTTTCGATGGGGTTGAGATCGGGAGACTGGCTAGGCCACTCCAGGACTTTGAAATGTTTCTTACGAAGCCACTCCTTTGTTGCCCTGGCAGTGTGCTTGGGATCACTGTCATGCTGAAAGACCCAGCCACGTTTCATCTTCATTGCCCTTGCTGATGGAAGGAGGTTTGCACCCAAAATCTCACAATACATGGCCCCATTCATTCTTTCATGTACACGGACCAGTCGTCCTGGTCCCTTTGCAGAGAAACAGCCCCAAAGCATGATGTTACCACCCCCATGCTTCACAGTTGGTATGGTGTTCTTTGGATGCAACTCCGCATTCACTGTCCTCCAAACACGACGAGTTGTGTTTTTACCAAATAGTTCTTCTTTGGTTTCATCTGACCTTCTCCCAATACTCTTCTGGAACATCCAAATGTTCTCTAGCAAACTTCAGACGTGCCTGGATATGGACTGGCTTAAGCGGGGGGACACGTCTGGCACTGCAAGATCTGAGTCCCTGGCGTCGTAGTGTGTTGCTGATGGTAGCCTTTGTACCGTTGGTCCCAGCTTTCTGCAGGTCATTCACTAGATCCCCGCTTGTGGTTCTGGGATTTTTCCTCACCGTTCTTGTGATCATTTTGACCCCACGGGCTGAGATCTTGCGTGGAGCCCCAGATCGAGGGAGATTAGTAGTGGTCTTGTAGGTCTTCCATTTTCTAATTATTGCTCCCACAGTAGATTTCTTCACACCAAGCTGCTTGCCTATTGCAGAGTCAGTCTTCCCAGCCTGGTGCAGGTCTACGATTCGGTTTCTGGTGTCCTCCGACAGCTCTTTCGTCTTCACCATAGTGGAGTTTGGAGTGTGACTGTTTGAGGTTGTGGGCAGGTGTCTTTTATACTGTTAACGACTTCAAACAGGTGCCATTAATACAGGTAATGAGTGGGGGAAAGAGGAGCCTCTTAAAAAAGAAGTTACAGGTCTGTGACAGCCAGAAATCTTGCTTGTTTGTAGGTGACCAAATACTTATTTTCCACCATTATTTGCAAATAAATTCTTTAAAAGTCAGACAAAATTATTTTCTCAATTTTTTTTTCACATTTTGTCTCTCATAGTTGAGGTCTACCTATGATGTCAATTACAGGCCTCTCTCATCTTTATAAGTGGGAGAACTTGCACAATTGGTGACTGACTAAATACTTATTTTCCCCACTGTATATGGTCATGTTTTGTCAGTGTTTCGCTGAATTAAACCCACAACACCTCATTTTTTTCCACCATAAAAAAAAACCTTGGGGTTGTGTTTGACACACTTCTTCATTTAACGTCTACGTCAGTAACACCGTGAAAACCGCCTTCTGTCATTTACATAATATTGCCAAACTGATTGAAGTAGTTTCTCGTAAAGATGCTGAGATACTGTTGCACGCATTGATGACATCAAGGCCGCATTATTGCAAAGCTTTTGGTTTCTGCTGTTGTTCTGATTACAGGTTTCAGTTCATTGCTGCGGTTCTTACTAAACCACCTCCTTTACGGCTCTTCGCTCTTCACTTTTGGGTATGTTCTGTTGCACCTGGGCCAGGCTTGGCATCATTGATGGAATAATCATTTCTGAATCTCAAGAGGATGTGGGTTTTGCAGAAAGACAACGACCCTAAGCACACAAGTCGTCTTACCAAAGAATGTTTTGGAATGGTCCAGTCAGAGTCCTGACCTTAATCCAGTAGAAATGCTGTGGAAGGACCTGAAGCAGCAGTTCATAACAGAGCTGAATTTTTCACTGAAGCACATTAAAATACATTTACTGAATTTTACAGTCAGTTTATTCTCTTGAACATTTGCTGGATTATAATTCTGTTTTTACAATGACGTCAATTATGTTGTCTTATTATTCTTTCTTTTCGTTTAGTGCTGTCCTTCATGCTGTTTTTAAAATGAAATGAAATCAAAGTTTGTATACACATACACTGAAGATGTTTGTATGAATGTAGATGCATTCGGTTCTCAGCAGCTTTTAGTCCTGGTTGATATTTACCAAACCTCCTAAACTAGACAATGATTGGAGCTGCATTTTAAACAAAATGTAAAATAATCAAAATAATCAACACAGATGGAAATATGTTAGTCTGAATGGGTAACATCACCCTCAGACAGGTAGACTGAAATATGTCAGAACTCACTGCTGTAACCCTGCGAGATCAGGGTGAGTGTGAAAGAAAGCAGCACGGTGATCCTCATCCCCCTCATCCTCTTCATCACAGTCAGTCGATGACTGAGAAGCACCAGTCCAGTCTTTATACCAACCCTTCACACCTTAAAGGCTCCTCCTAAATGCGTTACCATCCAATCATACACTACATAGATCTACACTATCTCCAACATCAAAGAGATCAAAGTGATGCGGTGAAGAAAAGCACTTCAAAGCAATTCTACAGATTCTCATTTCTTACTTCTGCATTAATCTCCACCTCTGCTTCACTTCCTCTCAGACCACAAGTTTCACACCAGTCCCCTGCTGTGCATATAGCTCTCTACAGGTGGACTCAAACATGTGCTTCAGCAGGTCATGCAGGGAGTGGACGAAAACCACCTGGTGTTCTTCCCACTGAGACTGGACACACAAAGTGATCTCAGCTATCAGATTCACACAGGCCAGAAAAGCCTGCCCTGAGAGAACGAGGCCTGAGCAGATTACTTGCAAACGCTTTCCAGTAGATGAGGTGAAGATTCTGAAAATAGACACATACAGAAGTGGTGTCTCTCAGTACGGCGTCACGTTTAACGCAACATGCCAGACGTCTCTGCATGGAGGTGTAGAGGTTCCTAATGGTGTCATGTGATGATCCATCCCATGCAGCTTGAATGTTCTCACTCAGTTCTGCAGATGGTGTGGTAGGGATGGAGTGATGATAGAGTGTCCAATCGCGTCCCACACATTTTCAATCAGGGACAGGTCTGGAGATCACAGTTCACAGAGCAGCTTCACAGAAAGCAACAATAAGATGATCAACATGAAACAAAGGATAAAGACATAAACCCTCCTCTGAGCCATCGATTGGATGGGTCCCACACGCCCGGACACACATCCCGCAAAACGGACTGTCCTGGTGGTAACCCTACACTGAAACGAGGCCTTTACTAAACTGTGGCCGTGATTTATTTTGCATTTATGCGGAATATAATACCCTCTGTAATACCATAACTACAGACTGCAGATTTTCATTTATCTGTTTATTTGTCCTGGACGGTGCTTACTACAGCACACGGTACAAATGACAACACACCCTACTTAAACAAGTATCTCACTAATAATGGAGATGTTATTCGTTGATTCAAGAAAATGGAAAATGATCAGAAATGAATGAATACTATTTCTCCGTCATTTTAAAGCACCAAAGCTCTCTGTGGTAATTAAGCCACATTAAGTGAATTAATTCATTAATAAGGGAAGTTTTGAGTGCAGGCGCCGCAGGGGCGCTCCAGTGCTGTAGAGGGCGCTGTGGCGTCTGGCTTCACACGCTTATTGCACTCAGCAGTGTGCCCTTTAGGCTTTCCGTACTCAGTGACTTTCCGGGAGCAGGGATGGCAATGTACACTTTATTCAGGTCCCTGCGAGTAAACGTCACTAAGGTAGGAATGGCACTGACCCTCCTGCTGTGGTCAGTCAATGTAAACTCGCTCTGTGCTGCTGGTCAAACAGTACAGCTGATTATAACCACAGCCGGGAAATCCAGGTCCAGAATGTGGGGACTCCGCTCCGGGATTGTGCTCCCACTGCGGGAGCGGCTCCCGCGCCTGCGCACTTTACACGGCCGCGCAGCCGGGCGGAGTGAAAACCCGGAGCGGACTCTGCGTTCTGGACCTGCATTTCCCACTTTCTATCATAATCCTATAATAATCATACAAATGACCTAATATTATGACAGATCTTGAATCCTCTTAAGCCCTAGTGAAGATTACTCGCTCTGAATTTATGATGAAGGATATTTATATTTTAGTAGGGGTAAAAAAATCACACTGTGTTGTCAGCGTGATCTTATGAAATGAATGAAACATATTAAACAACAAGAATAACAGCTAGAAAAGTGTGCTAGAAGGTCAGATCAAATGGTTCCCTCTGCCTATTAGTAGTGTTAGTATATATCGATATTTATATCAATATCGTAATATATGCCGAGCATGGGATGAGGTGATATATCGTTAAATATTGAGTATTAACATAGAAAAAATATTGTGTTTCAATATCGATATATATATATCGCTCAGCCCGTATCCCGCTCTGTTTATATCCCGATATAGACATAAATATCGATATATCGCTCAGCCCGTATCCCACTCTGTTTATATCCTGATATACATATAAATATTGATATATCACTGTATCGATACATGTTTAGATACTCTTCATTTAAAGAGAAAACTATGAAACTCGAAATCTATGAAATTCGATCGGTACACAGTGGTCAGGTAACTGTCACACTGTGCTCCTCTCAGGTCACCTTCCAGAAGCATGTCCAGTGTATGCACAGCAGTCCGGACAAAGCGCTGCTAGTAAAACTTCGCAAAACAACCGGCTACACGTTCATCAACTGCAAGAAGGCGCTGGATAAGTTCAACAATGACATTTCTCAGGTGTGTGGGTACTTCGTGATGTAGTAAGAGGTTCATTTTGCTTGGTGTGTTGGAGATGGTACTTACTGTGTTTGATTGCAGGCAGAAAGCTGGCTGCATGAACAGGCTCAGAAGGAGGGATGGAGCAAAGTGAGCAAGCTGGAGGGCAGGAGAGCCAAAGAGGGTCTGATTGGTGTGCTTAGGATGAACAATGCAGCTGTTATGGTGGAGGTGAGAATGTAATATGGCTTCTTTAATCGACATTCCTAGAAAACGAAATTCTCAGTTTTACAGTTTGTCTGTGCGGGTTTAGGTAAACTGCGAGACCGACTTTGTGGCGAGGAACGAAAAGTTTCAGCAGCTGGTGCAGGACGTCGCTTTGGCTACAATGGCTCGACATTGCAGCAAGTCCGGGAGTGGATACAGAAAGGTACGGCCAGTCGAACATCTGCATGCGTGATTCTTTAGCATCATTTTCTTCCCTCACAGCTAAAGAGAGCTCGTTTCACTGTCTTACAGAGTCTGTTGTCTGCCGAAGACCTTGCTAAGCTCACTGTGGTGGACGGTCCCTTACTGGCAGATCAGCTGGCTCTGACCATAGGTAAGCAAAAACAAGAGGATAAGAAATGAAACATGGGTCTGGTGATCATCTGGTGATGATTTACATTCTGTTTCAGGGTATATTTTTAGATTAGGTATGTCTCAGTCAGAACTAGGGATGGGCGATACCACTGATTTTTCCATTTGATACGATATCAGGTATAAAATTCCAAGACTGATAATTATTTTGGACGATATTGTCCCAGAAATAAATAATATCGCAATAAATGATGGTCATAATAATAATTTCATAATTATGCAGTTTCACCCTTTTTTCAGAGCAACACAATTCATTACAAATGAAATAAAAAAAAACGGATAAATATGGTTAAATAAAACACAATATACAATACCATTCTTCTGACGAGTTGTGGTACCGTGTTGAACCGCTTGTGTGCTTAGGGCCGTTGGGTTGCTGCATGACCCACATTCTCTTGAGCTTCAGCTCCTGGACAGCTACTGCAAGCTGTCCTGTCCTCTCCAAAACCATGATACTACCACCACTATGTTTCACAGACAGGACCAGGTTTTTGTGTTGGAATGCATTGTTGTCCTTTCTCCGAACACAACCCTTCTCATATAAACCAAAAAGATCGATTTGGGCTTTTCTGTCCACAAAACATGGTTTCGGTTGTCATCTGCTTGTCCATGTGACCGTCATCAAACTGCAGACGGGCAGCAAGATCTCAGACCGAGAGCAGACAGGAACAGAACAGTGTGACCGACGCAAAACTGAGGTCAACTCAAATCAGGGTCAAGTCCATTAATTGCACCATAAGACGATAACAAAAACGACTCCTCCTCCTATTTCACTTTTGTCCTCTGTCTCCGCAGGCCGACTGGGTGAGAACATCTCCATAAGTCGAGCTGTGTGCATAGGTGTACCTTCCGACTGGCACATCGGCTCGTACGTGCACGCAGCGGTTGCAGGGCAGAACAGTTTGATGATGGGGCGATACGGCTCGCTGGTCGTGTTCCAAGGTGGGCTTGAGGGACAGGTGGAGACTCTAGGCAAGAAGCTGGGACAGCACATAGTAGGGGAGGCTCCTGTTACCCTTGGCAACATGGAAGATCTACCATGTGGAGAATCTGAGACGCGACTTTTACCACAGTCCTTCCTGCTGGAGTCCCAGTACACCGTCGGACAGTACCTCACCCTGCATAACGCCCGGGTGCTTGACTTCATACGTTACAAATGTGGTGAAAGCGCCACTCCAGAGGTGGAGTGAGCGGGGGCCACATCCTGTTGAACGAAGATGAGCTGTCCACTTGTGGACAGTCACAATCATTAGCCGTGGACCAGTTAAGAGGGAAACACTGTTGACCACACTAAGCCGGGTTTATGATACTTTTTTTTGGCTCACAGGGCAGGAATGAATTTACAAAAATGAAATGGGCTCAATGAGGCCAGAGAGACACACCTGAAATCTGTACAGTTATGAAATTGTATATTTCAAATGAGCTGAATCTCTATTCAAAATAAACCGTTAAGTCTCTCGCGCATCGTGTCCTTGTGTGCCTACAGGAGCGTTTGTTTACTGCTGAGTCAGAATTACCAGATTTATGTGTACAGTATCTTATTGGACAAAGAATGCCGGGCAGAAGGAGACAACGAAGAGCTCAGAGAAGGTTTATGGATGAAGTTAAGGTGGACATGGAGATGGTTGGTGTAACAGTAGAGGAGGCAGATGATGGAGGCAGGGATTTTATTTTTCATTATAAACAAAAGATTTTGTTCATGCTGTCAATTTTAATAGTACTGCATATATAAACAGTCTGTATGCAACCCATATTTCAGCTTAGATCCTCACAGTCGTCTCCCAAACCTCATATACACAGGGGTTGGACAATGAAACTGAAACACAGGTCATTGTAGTGTGGAAGGTTTCATGGCTAAATTGGAGCAGCCTGGTGGTCAATCTTCACATTGAACCAGTAAGAGCAGAGTGTGAAAGTTCAATTAGCAGGTAAGAACACAGTTTCGCTCAAAATATTGCAAAGCACACAACATTATGGGGGACATACCAGAGTTCAAAAGAGGACAAACTGTTGGTGCACGTCTTGCTGGCGCATCTGTGACCAAGACAGCAAGTCTTTGTGATGTATCAAGAGCCACAGTATCCAGGGTAACGTCAGCACTACCAAGAAGGACCAATCACATCCAACAGGATGTTAACCCGGACTGTGTCCAAAAAATGTCCTTCCCAAGACGAACTGACGCTGTATTGGTCGCAAAAGGAGGCCCTAGTTCACCAAACTAATCAATTATTGTGGTCTAAAACCAGGTGTTGCAGTTTCATTGTCCATTCACTGTACACCCCTAAAGGCTGGTTTACTTCAACAAACAAACTCTCTAATTCCCTGGATTTGAGTTATGAAATCTATAATACATTCAGTCAGATTGTCCAAACTGACTGGAAATGCAAATAAAATCATTAAGGAGACGTGACCTTTCTAAACATTTTATATCAGATATTAAATAAGTGTCTGTTTTCTTCTTCGCCACAAGATGTCGCTGGACTCGACTTCATGGCAACTTTGGAATCGTAGTCAGTCGTTTACCCGTCCCCTACATCAGGGGTGACCCTGGTCCTGTACAGCTTTGTGCTCCTCCTGCTGAAACACACCTGATTCCACTCACCTGTTCACTGCCAGGTTTAGTGGTTCTGTTGGAACAGATCAGTAAACTACAGGAAGCTGGTACTTCAGGACCAGGGTTGCCTGATCCTGACCTACTAATGCATCTCAAAACATTAGAAAATGGTTAAAAAAACCTCATTCGTGATCCCAGTTTCATTCAAAAAGGTCATATTTTATATTCATTACAGTAATAACAACATTTAATTCAAATATGAATAAATTATTAACCACAGTATCAACTTATATCACTGTTAAAATAATAAATTAGGTTCATTTTTGAAAACCTTTTTCATAGTATTGTAGTTTTTTTGAGACAAGACATCAATGTCCTGATCTTGACTTTTGTCATTTTTTATTTTTTTGCTTTGAATCCAACAGATGTCCTTTACATTGTGGCAAAATTGATATGAATTGTCCAATAGAAATGCTCCATGAGCTGGAATGAAATCTTTCTACACTGACTTTGATTCAAAGTTAAGAAAGCAATCTAAAGCAGCCCTTCTCAACTCTGGTCCTGGAGGCACCCCTGCCCTACATATTTTAGAGCTTTACCTGGGAGGGTGTGTGTGTGTGTGTGTGTACAAGGCAGGGGGGCCTCCAGGACCAGGGTTGAGAAACACTGATCTGAAGTATTATAATGTGAAAATATGTTTCTCACCTCCATGTAAGGAGTCAAATTGGGGTCTTTAATGGCGACAAGAAAATCGAACACAAAACACAGGAGCTTAAAACGTGAATGAAAGTAATTAATGCTTTAAAAAGAATCACAGTTTCACTTCTTTGTTTGTGATGTAATCACTATCCACCCGTCCATCATCTGCCGCTAATCTGGGGTTCGGGGTCACGGGGTCAGGAGTCTATAGGCAAAGAGGCCTACCACCTCTTCCAGCTCGTCTGGGGGGACTCCAAGGAGTTCCCAGGCCAGTCGAGATATCAAATCTGCTGTACAGGGGCAGGAAGCCTGCTTTAATGCCCCGTCTGGGCTTTAGGTGTTTCTGACAGGCTGGGGGGGCGACCGGGAGGCATCCTAACCGGAGGCATCCGAGCCAGCAGCAGCTCTGCTCCGAGCCGCTCCCGGACGCCCGGCGGAGGAGACTCATTTCAGGCTCTTGTTCTCGGGTTCTCGGCGAGATATTTAATTGCGTTTTAAATGATAATAAAGATTTATTTAATAAACTGATTGGTGATGAAGTCTGGATGTCATTTTTATTCACATTTCCAAAAAGGCCCTAGTCTCCTTGACCCCATGCCTATGTAGTGCACTCTTTAGTGCGTAGGGCGCTGTTTGGGACGCGCCCAACGCCGACCGATCTGATTGGTCGGCGCCGGTGACTTCATGCAGGCGTGTGCCGGGAGCGCGCACAGTACGGGCTCGTGATCGTGGAAGCTGCAGTCTGCCCTCCTGCCCCTCCGCGCGCGATGGTGAGTACCCCGGGGAGTACCCGGGGAAGCCCGTTGTATTGCCCCGCGCGGGCTGCTGTGTGTGCGCTGCGACTTAATGCCGTTTTGCTCTTCTCTCCTCTCTCATGTCCTCTGTCATGTCCTGCTCTCCGTCACGCGTCCAGTCTGACTTCACGGAGGACCAGATCAGCGGTGAGTGACCCGAGCCGCGTCTAACGTCCCCGCAACGTTGCAGCAACGTCGACCCAACCGCAGCGGCCGCTCGACGCGGATACCGGAAGTAAACAGTCGCCCGTTTACTTACTGGACGCAGAGCGAGACCGGCTCTGACCACACCCCTTAGGGACAGTCCGGCTCTGACCACAGCTCTGAGGGACAGTCCGGCTCTGACCACAGCTCTGAGGGACAGTCCAGTGGGTGGGTGGTCAGTGGGGTCGGTGGGACTGGTGGTCAGTGAGCCGCTGCTCTCTCCTTTCAGATGGTCAGTTCCTCTGCTTTGGGTCAGAAAGTCCTGTGTCCCCCACTCTCTCTTGACCATATATGGATAAGAGTGCAGCTGAGTCAGTCAGGCCTGCCTGAGGATATTCCTCTAACAGCTCAGAGAGGGACATCCCCACTGCCCTCAGACATCCCCACTGTCCACCCCCACTGCCCTCAGACATCCCCACTGTCCATCCCCACTGTCCATCCCCACTGTCCATCCCCACTGTCCATCCCCACTGCCCTCAGACATCCCCACTGTCCATCTACATTGTCCATCCCCGCTGCCCTCAGACATTCCCACTGCCCTCAGACATTCCCACTGCCCTCAGACATTCCCACTGCTCAGCCCCGCTGCCCTCAGACATCTCTACTCGTCATCTCCACTGTCCATCCCCACCGCCCACAAACATCTCCACTGTCCATCCCCACTGCCCTCAGGCATCTCCACTGTCCATCCCCACTGCCCTCTGGCTCCTCAGCTGCCCCTTAGACACCTCCACTACCCCCAGACGTCCCCAAAGCTCCAGGAAACATCTGTGTGGCTTACACATGGTGAACCGACCCCAAACGAATAGCTTTGATTCATAGTAACTGAAATTCTAACATTCTGCTTGAACGTTTTGAGATGCACATTGTTTCGTTTGCTCGAGTGTACGTCCCACCCCCCCAAGAGCTTTATCTGGGAGGGTAAACTCATTTCTGCTGCCTTGGTATCTGTTTACTGCAGGAATGACTAATTCTGAATATCTGACGAATTGCTGCTGATGTCCGACACACTGCTCCTAGTAAGCACTGTCACTACTGGAGACACTAGAAGTAGGTCGTTTGACGTGTTGGACTATAGTCAAAAAAACAGAGCGCTTCCAACAGACTCCTCAACGGGTGCTTTGCTGAGCGTGGGAAACCTGTCTGACAGGAATCGGTGGAGAGGGGTGTTGTGATGGGTTTTCACTATAGCATTAAACTTGGCTGTATGATTTTCAGGGCTGTAAAGTTGGCATCAAAGGGTTCTAGATCTCTCTCTTTGGCCCTGAGCCTTTTACACAACATAGAATGGGTTCTCTTCCAGTTTGTTAACCTAATATTGAACCATTCAATGCATCTCCACCAACACAAATAGACTCTGGAAAATGAAACCCGAGAGTTTGTTTTCAGCTGCAAAGATTTGTAGGTTTTTCAGCTTGAACAGACGTGGGTGTGTCTAGTTGTACTTGAGCAAAGTACCGTTTGTCGCGCGTGGTGTCGTCTTCAACGTCTTCATGTTTGATCCATGTTTGCTTTTTGGAGAGAAACAAAGGTCTCTAACACAGGCGCTTCCATCTTCTCACTTGCGTTTAGGGATGCTGCACAGCGCCCTCTGTTGATTCTATGGCGTACCTTCGGTTCCACTAAATGGTGTAAATGGTGTAAACGCGGGATGGTTCACTAAAAAACACCAAGCCTGAAGAGAACCAGTTCAAGAACCAGATTTCTTTTGATCAGAAAGTGCTTTCAGTGCTGTCTACTTTAGAATAAAGAGAAATCCAGCAGAACACATGATATGATTGTCTGATTACAGAACAATCTTCACTTTGGTTACGAGAAACGTGGTACGTAACCTAAAAACCCTCGTCAATGACTGATAAGACACACGGTACAAGGAAAAGTGTAATTAAAGGGTGCCATGATGTTCAGTTCCACACTGTTTCTCTGTCCATCTCATTTGTTTATGTTTGCTTTTCCTCAGAGTTTAAGGAGGCCTTCCTGCTCTTTGACCGGACAGGCGATGGAAAGATCTGCTTCAGTCAGTGTGGGGACGTGATGCGTGCTTTGGGTCAAAACCCCGTCAATGCCGAAGTGCTCAAAGTGCTCGGCAACCCCAAGGCTGAAGGTCAGAACCCCTGTTGACCATGTTGTTATTCTGTAAGGGACACCAACTCCGCTCCTGGAGAGCTGCCTTCCTACAGACGTTAGATTCAACCCTGATCCAAAGAATTACTGCCTGCAGATGTTCTTGGGTGGCTGATTGGGGTGTGTTAGAATAGGCTTGGGGTTGAAACCTCCAGGTGCAGGGTTGGTGACCCCTGAATTAAAGCACACTCCAGGAACTCCAGTCCGGAGGGGGGGCAGGTGCACCATGGTGGGACAAGTCTTGTGATCTAGTGGAGACTGCTTGTAGAAAGTAGAGGCTTAACATTCGATTTAACGTCATTCAGGAGGAAGCATGGCCGGAGACAGAAGAGGATGAATACCTGGAAAGTTCACGCATGATCAAACAAATAGTTGCACCCAGATGGAAATTTGGTTTGTAGGTTTGACATGCTTGGCTGGACACTGTGCAGTTGTGTTGGAGCATCTTTTGCAAGTGACGTATGCCTCTGAGAAGAGGGAGGACTTCAAGACTCCAGGAAGTGGGATACGGGATCTTGCAGACCCACGCGAGGGTGGGAGGGAGATCCCACCGGTAGTCCGACATGCGTCAAGCGACCCAACAGCCACGGTTTTGGACATTGAAACTCAACACCATTGGCCGACGCTGTACTGAGAGACACGACTTCTGTGTGTGTAGATCAATAAATACTGATGACGTCAGTCTACATTTATCATCAGTTATTGATCCTGATCACGGAACTGAAGTCCCACATGTCCTTCCGGGTGCAACTGTCTTTTTGATTGTACATTAAACATTAAAATTCACAGAAGCATCACACAAGCTCTCCGGTCTTACTAGTGACTGAAGTGATGCAAGACAAATCGGGGACTAATGTGGTGCATGATGGTTGCTTTTTTTTTCCTCCCCAGAGATGAACGTGAAAATGCTGGACTTTGAGCAGTTCCTGCCCATGCTTCAAGCCATTGCCAAGAACAAGGACCAGGGCTCGTTCGAGGACTTTGTGGAAGGACTTCGGGTGTTTGATAAAGAGGGCAACGGGACAGTGATGGGTGCTGAGCTACGTCACGTCCTGACCACGCTGGGTAAGTAGTCAGGATTCTCAAAGACCGCATTTACATTACAAGCCTCTTTACTCCAATCTGTTCCTGGAATGGCTGTAATGGTGGAACTGATGGAATCATTGTTATAAATCTTTAATACCGGCTACCGGACTGTGTTTCTGATACAGTTTCAGTAACTACACTGTTACTGATCTTTAATACC
>CM067504.1:1796578-1839962 GCA_034509495.1 Acestrorhynchus altus | reverse complement strand
CTCTCTCTCTCTCTCTCTCTCTCTCTCTGTCTCTCTCTCTCTCTCTCTGTCTCTCTGGTCCCCAGACTGTCTGTTCAGGCTGTGTCCCATGAACAGATACTCAGCACAGAAGCAGTTTTGGAAAGCTGCCAAACCCGGAGGAACCAGCACCACTGACACTGTCTTGCTCAACAAACTGCATGTGAGTGTGATGTAGTGAAGCAGTAAGTCATGAGAAGAGGTACGTAACACCCGTTAATGTGGCATCACTAAATGCACGACATGTCCAACCGTGGGTATCACGGTTTCAGCCAAGAACAGAAAGCTGAGGGTGCAGAGGGGTCAGACTCGTCAAACTGGACACCTGAAGACAAAGTGTGGCCTGGTTTGATTAATCTGAAGCGAGCAGATGCTGGGTTGTAATGTGCCAACACCACGAATTCACAGGGACAGGTGTGGAGATGAGACTGACCACGGCGTAGTATCTGTGTCTTCAAGACGAGATCTTGAGACGGCAGCAGTGTGTGGACGAGCATCGTCCTGTTGGAACAGAGCACCGGAGTGTGTGTTCAGAAGAGGTAGAACCACTGGTTGCAGAACCTCATTAACGTAACGTTGGGCTGTTAAAGTGTCTGTAATGAAGACCGAAGGTGATCTGACATCGTACGAAATTGGACCCATGCCACGACACCAGACCTTCAAACCGCAGATCTTGGCGCTGATCATGGTGCCTCCACACACAGATGTTGTCACTGAAGATCTGCTGCCCATTTGAGTGACTCTATGACAGTCTGATATGACACCATTGCAGTCGGTTGATTGGTTCTGGGTGCAGTGGGTTGGGATTGAGGCTTTGATGACCTTGTAGGACAAAATGTCACCACAGCACACCACCGTAGTGTTCGTACGTGGTTGTGGTAGCTAAAATACGTACAGGTCATACGAGGAGTTTAGTATTTCAGTTTTATGGATGGAGTTTAGTCTGACTGTCTTCAGAATTCATTGCCGTTCCTCCTCCTTTAGCACGCTGCTGATCTGGAGAAGAAACAGAATGAATCAGAGAACAAGAAGCTCCTGGGAACGGTTATTCAGTATGGAAATGTCATCCAGGTAAATCTGTCGTCTCTCCAGTAAACAGCTGAATATCTGTAACGTCAAACGTCATCAGCCATGTCAGCTGTTTGTGTGTGTGTGTGTGTGTGTGTGTGTGTGTGTGTGTGTGTGTGTGTGCATAGTTACTCCACCTGAAGAGCAACAAGTACCTGACAGTAAATAAGCGCCTGCCTGCTCTGCTGGAGAAGAATGCGATGCGAGTGACTCTGGATGCTGCTGGAAATGAAGGCTCCTGGTTCTACATCCAGCCCTTCTACAAACTGCGCTCCATCGGCGACAGCGTGAGTACTGTTCAGGGGTGGGAGTGTCCACTCTGTCCTAAACTCTGAAAGGGTGTGAAACATGTAAGCATATGGTCGTTACGGTCTGCGTGCGTGTGCGATGACCTGCCAGTGGCGGCTGAAGGTCCGCAAATGTGGTTGTTGGGTCACTGCGACTGTCGATTTTCCCTCTCCATGGTTGGTGTAGGACTCCCAGATCCTTCACATGCGATGGTAGTATCTGCATGATCAGTACGGTGCACACTACGACGATAAGACCGTCCCTTATCGTGGAGCCCTACAGTGTCACCACTCTCGGACACTTCCAACTCATTCTTCACTTGCACAACTTCACGATGCTCCAACACAACAGCACGAGCCAGAATGGAACGCACGTGCAACTGGACGACCTTACGGTCAGTCTGGTATAGCGAGAAGGCCGTCCTCACATTCACGGTCCAGCATGAATCATTCGCTTGTCTCACAACGTCAAACCTACCCAAGTCTCATTCCTGTCGGGCGATTGCTTCTGTTTTTGGAGGAGTGTGTGTGTGTGTGTGTGTGTGTGTGAACGTCCTGGGAAACGCAGTGTGTGTATCTGTGTGTTTCAGGTTGTTATAGGGGATAAGGTTGTGTTGAATCCTGTGAATGCTGGGCAGCCACTTCATGCCAGCAGCCATCAGCTAGTAGACAACCCAGGATGCAATGAGGTAATACACACACACACACACACACACACACACACACACACACACACACACACACACTTTGTACTTCTTTCTATCCTCTGAATCTGCCTTTGTCACGTCCCCTCATTTCTCCTTCGCTCTGATCCGACAGGTGAACTCCGTGAACTGCAGCACCAGCTGGAAAATTGTTCTGTTCATGAAATGGAGCGACAACCAGGAGGTCGTTTTGAAAGGCGTGAGTTGAATGTTGACCCTCAGACCTGAGAGTTAGATAAACAGATAGTTGTACCTACAGTGGTGTGAAAAGATTTGGACACCCCTGGTCAAAATGACTGTTACTGTGAACGTTTACGGCAGCTGAAGGTGAAACACACTTTTCAACATTTTAAGCAGAACCAGTGTGTTATGCTGGTTTTGTCTAACTTTGGAGTGACAATAAAAGGAAAAACATCCCTTACAAAAGTATTCCCAGGAAATGTGAGAGCTCAGATA
This sequence comes from Acestrorhynchus altus, assembly GCA_034509495.1. Lineage (NCBI taxonomy): Eukaryota > Metazoa > Chordata > Actinopteri > Characiformes > Acestrorhynchidae > Acestrorhynchus > Acestrorhynchus altus. The sequence goes on along the minus strand of CM067504.1, from coordinate 1,837,429 downwards.
ACTGTACTGAGGTCTCAGACCTTAATTAGCCAATTAAGGGTATGGCTTGTTCACAATCATCGTTAGAAAAGCTTTTTAAGTACCCAGACTCCTCTAACCTTGTTCCAAATACAGCAGCTGTGGGCTCTTCTAAGCAGCTGCCTAGCACTCTGACAATGAAAATGGTTGAGACCCACAAAGCAGAAGATTCTAAGATAGCAAAGCACAGTGGAGGTGCAAAAGACCATCAGGAAGATTGAGCGGACTCTGGAATTTCGGTACATTGTTCTACTGTTACTGTCCAGCAACACCTGCATGAACATCATCATTATGGAAGAATCATCAGAAGGAAACCTCTCCTGCATTTAGGAAATCCAAGCAAACAGAACAGCATCTGTGAAAGAAGCTGAAGATGGACCAGTAGTGACCGGACACACCTCTAAATCCACAACAGACCTCAAAAGGCACAGCTGAAGGTTTTATCACGGCTCTTGAAGTCCCATGACCTGAAGACAGCCCAGGAATCTCGCAGAACTGGGAGTCCGCTCATAATTACAGCCGTTTTGAGGAGGGGTGTCCAGACTTTTGCATTCCACTGTATCTGTCCCTGAGATATTCGGTTTAATCCTCAATAATCCGCAGCAGAATCAGAGGATAAGCAGTGTGTGTGTCTGTGTGTGTTAGGGGGACGTGGTTCGGTTGTTTCACGCGGAGCAGGAGAAGTTTCTGACGTGTGACGACCACCGGAAGAAGCAGTACGTTTTCCTGCGCACCACTGGACGCCAGTCTGCAACCTCCGCCACCAGCAGCAAAGCACTGTGGGAAGTGGAGGTCAGTTCAGATGTGTTTGACACGTGGACACGTGAAGCTTTTGTGCACGTGCTGATCCGATGTCCTTGGGAAATGCAGCAGGTGTGTGTGTGTGTGTGTGTGTGTGTGTGTGTGTGTGTGTGTGTGTTCTACAGGTAGTGCAGCATGACCCCTGCAGAGGAGGAGCGGGCTACTGGAACAGTCTGTTCAGGTTCAAACACCTGGCAACTGGACATTACCTTGCTGCAGAGGTGAAACCGAACCCATGAACAGATTATTCAAACACACACATTGACCCCTAAGACCCCCGTAAGACCTGCAGGCTGGTTCACACCGTAGTTCCTCGTCTCAGTTATAATTCTCGGTTGCTGATAGGGCTGAAACAATCCCTCCATTTCTAAACATGTTCATTGTAAATTCTTTGCATCTGTGTTTCGTTTAATCCATGTAAACAAATCCACGCGGAGGACTTTGAGTCCTGACTTTGAGTCACTGTTTGTAGGACCTCATTAACGTAACGTTGGTCCGTCAAAATGGCTGTAATGATCTTTGAAGACCAAAGGTGATCTGTAGCACCCACACCATGAACCCAGGCCTTCTGGACATGTGATGCATCCACACGCAGATTTGTTGGTCATCTCCACCAAGACAAAGGTGCCGTGCTGAGGGTACGACAACACTGCAATTGTGCATTGCGATCAATCATTGGGAGCAGCTGTGGTCTGGTGGTTCAGGGACCAGCCTTGTGCCTGGAAGGTCGCTGGTTCAAATCCTCAGACTGGCAGGAAATGACGGAAGTGCCCTTGAGCAAGACACTGAACTTCCCAGCTGCCCCCCGGGCGCTCAGGATAGGGCTGCCCGCCAAACAGCTCGTCCGTTTAATCCGAGTCATCTGGGGTCGTGATGCAGTCAACAAAATCAATGAATCCAACTTGAAGCGAATCCCAGACCACCAATTTCAGGAAGACCTGAGATCGGTTCTCTGCAGGGATTCCAGCTTTTACTCTCGACTCCTGGGTCTGGAAAACGCCCGTATTCAGCCTGTCAGTGAAGTGGCCTCCAGGGGGCGTGTTGAACAAGGCTCTCAGGCCACTGTTGCTGTTTTATATGATATGATGACACATGAAATTTGTGTTTATGAGCTCTTCTCTCTGTCCAACGTCTTCCCCAGGTAAACCCGGACTATGAGGAAGAATGCCTGGAGTCCCGCTCCTCTGTGAGTGTGCATGCGCTCCGTACATCGGCTGATCTTTTTCTGACTCCACAGTTGAAATCATTTTTTCTTTCTGTTGGTTTGTTTTTTATAGTCCATATTTTTACTAAACTGTCCCGTGTATTATATTCTGATTGTCAACCGTAGATTTTACTCTCTGCACGATGAACAGACAAGTCTGTGCCATGTCAGAAAGCGCATTCTATTCCACGTTTAAAAAAATTAAAAACACTTGAGTAACTCAGCCGAACATAATGAACACATCCTTGAATTCTATCAGATACATAAACGGTGAAATGAAACCTGTTTTTAGATTGTTGGGAGCGAAGTGCAAGTAACAGGAGACACTTCAGTCTGTCGGTCTCGACACATGCTTTGATGACCCTCCCAAATGAAGCTGTTCCTATGATAACAGCATGGTACGGCAGGTCTGACTGTGGGGTTAAGAGGTGAGAAATGAGCTATAAGGGTGGTTTTCATGCTGAGTTCAGAGCTTGGAGACTGACGGTAACCATTCTCTGCTGGAGCTAATAAAGCTGCACATCATAAGAACACACCTGCTGCCTCACAGGACACAGCACAGCTTTTCCGTGGCAGAACAGCTGAGTTTTGAATTGCTTTGATCCTGTTAATGGCTAGCTAGTCCAGTAGCCGTGGCCTGGTGGTCCGGGAACCAGCCTTGTGCCTGGAAGGTCGCTGGTTCAAATCCTCAAACTGGCAGGACATGACGGAAGTGCCCTTGAGGAAGACGCTGGACTCCCCAGCTGCTCCCTGGGCGCTGAGGATAGGGCTGCCCACCGCTCCGGGCACGTGTGCTCACTGCCCCCTGGTGTGTGAATTCACACAACGCAGTGGGTCAAACGAGTATTGCTGTTAAGTGAAATATGGATAAATGAATTGAATCGAATTGAATTAGAACCTTCAGATTGATTGTGGAAATCAGTGGTGACACCCAATCCTTATTCCAGGTGTAGTACAGCTTGTTAGAAACGGTGTCTGGGTTGGGTAATATAAAGAATATCGCCGTCTATTAAAAAGACTGAGCATATTGTCTTATAGCTGGACTCTGAACATGAAGTGATACGAGCACGTGCACGGAACCCTCAGGATAAAGTCATGTACACGCTGGTGTCGGTCCCTGACGGCAATGACATCTCTTCTATCTTCGAGCTGGACCCTACTACCCTGAGAGGGGGTGACTCTCTTGTACCCAGGTAGGACATAGCGATATCACCATGTACTGAGATACAGAATAAGTACAGCACCACTTATTGATTACTGTTTGTGTCTGTCTGGTTTACTTGTCCTCCGAATAGTGTCTGAGACATCAACTGTTTTTGCGTTGTCTTTGTGTTTGTTAGGAACTCCTATGTCAGGCTACGGCACCTGTGCACAAACACCTGGGTCCATAGCACAAACTACCCCATAGATAAAGAGGAAGAGAAACCGGTCATGCTCAGAGTAAGTAATGTAACTGTGCTTGAGGAAAGTGATGCAATATTCCAGATCTGTGGCCACAAAAGTGCGAGAACCTTTACCATCTGCAGATCATTTGAAGGTGAAATTTGAGGTGTTTTCAATCAGTGGAGACACTCGGGTGTGAGTGGACATCCTGTTTAATTTGGTGAGCAGCGCAGGGTTGTAATGCAAAGGCCAAAAGAACATTGCTGCCCGTCCGCAGTTTGATTAAGATCGCATGGACAAGACTACAAGACTTTTATTTTGAAGGAGAAGTGCTTGGAGAAAGGATAACACTGCATTTCACCATAAAAACCTTCTGTGAAACACGGTGGTGGTAGTATCGTGGTTTGGGCCTGTTTTACTGCATGTAGGCCAGGGTAGCTTGCCATCGTTGATGAGCAATGAATTCTGAATTATAGCTAATTCTAAAGGAACATGTCAGGATGTCTGTCTGTGAGCTGAAACTCAAGAGAATGTGGGTCATGCAGAAAGACAACGACCCTAAGCACACATGTCGTTCTACCAGAGAATGTCTAAAGAAGAAAAAAGTTTATAGAAGTTTATAGAAAATTTGAAAATTCTAAAGGGTCCACAAACTTTCAAGCACCACCAAACTGTGTTTATGAGAAGCTTTTGTTTTATGTCCTTACTTTGTCTCTTCTTAATCACACACAGATAGGAACGTCACCTCTGAAAGAGGATAAAGAAGCCTTTGCAATAGTTCCAGTGTCCCCCGCAGAGGTCAGAGATTTGGACTTTGCTAATGATGCCAGTAAAGTTCTGGCCTCCATTGCTGGCAAACTGGAAAAGGGTACCATCACGCAAAACGAGAGGAGGTAGAGAGTCCACCCAACTCTTGATAAATTCATTTCTGTGTCCACACAGCCGGAAAAGTGGCCCAATTCCGAATCTGACCTTTTTTTAGACCTTTTACGGTCACCTACATCGGAATCAACAGTTTCTGTTCCCAAACTGATATGCATGTGCGAAAGGTCCAGTCCTGGAGACAGAGACATCTGGACTTATCACTGAGAAAATGGACTTGCTATCCAGGCCACTTCTTCAGATTGAGCTTTTTGTCCAGAATCCCTCGTTGGTGTTGGTGCGCTGGCTGTCGAACCTCCTCCAACATGCTACATTCGGCCATTTCATTAGGAACATGTAGCAGTCACGGGTTCTTGTTGTTGGAACAAAGACACCTTCTCAAATATTTATGAATTGTAGTAAATTATGTTCCCTTCTTCTCCACGTGAACCTATGAGGAAAGCCAAGTTCCAATGACGTGAAAGTTGCATGTATTCCAAGCAGGCTGTTCCACGGATTTGGGCCACTTTGACTTGCTGTGTGAATTCTTGTGTGTGGACCTTACTTTTATAATATATGTCTTTTGTGTTCTATAAATGTCTTTACTTTCACAGAGCAGTGACTAAGCTGCTGGAGGACCTGGTGTATTTCGTGGTGGATATTCCTAACAGTGCTCAGGATGTGCTGGAGATCACAGTGAACAAACCCAACAGAGAACGTCAGAAGCTCATGAGGGAACAAAACATACTCAAACAGGTACATGTTGTCTCACATTGTCTCCCTCACTGCATATATCCAGATAACATACTAATGTCTTCATTCTGATTGTTGATCCCTTTCGTTCCTTTCACTTTGATTGGCTAGATCTTCAAGCTGCTGCAGGCTCCATTCACTGACAGTGGAGATGGTCCAATGTTGAGATTAGAAGAGCTGGCTGACCAGCGGCATGCCCCCTTTCGACACATCTGCAGACTTTGCTACCGAGTTCTGCGGCACTCGCAGCAAGACTACCGGAAAAACCAGGTACCATCATTCTTCCATAATCTGATCTTTAATACCGGCTACCGGACTGTGTTTCTGATACAGTTTCAGTAACTACACTGTTACTGATCTTTAATACCGGCTACCGGACTGTGTTTCTGATACAGTTTCAGTAACTACACTGCTGCTGATCTTTAATACCGGCTACCGGACAGTGTTTCTGATACAGTTTCAGTAACTACACTGTTACTGATCTTTAATACCGGCTACCGGACTGTGTTTGATAGAGTACATGCGATACAGTACTTCCTGTGTTATTGAATCAGGAAGACGATATAAATATAATCAGCTGCTGTTGATATTCAGCATGAAACCACGTGTGATGATGTAGAAATTGTTTTTATCTTTAGGTGAGAAAATGACAGAAGAGGAGGTAGAGACTCTCTTGGCAGGGCACGAGGACGCCAATGGCTGTATCAATTATGAAGGTAAAGCACCGTGTGTGTGTGTGTGTGTGTGTGTGTGTGTGTGTGTGTGCACACTCTACTAATGTCTCATGCTTGTTTTTATTCCCCTCCCAACAGCCTTTGTGCGCCACATCATGGCTGGTTAAGTGGAGGGTACGGACAGTGAACCCATCCTTCTCTCTGGTTTTTTTATCGGTGGTCTTTGCATTGTCTGTTTGTCTCCAGCAGCTCCTTCTCTCCTCCTCCTCCTGGCTGTAGCCGAGCATGTAGTGTCTCAGCATGTGTCCAGGACACTCGTTTGAGATGTAATCGTAAAACGTGGCTGTCCTCCTCTGATGCCCTGTCTTACAGCAGCCCCTTCACTGTGTAGATCCGCTGGAGCAGTGAATGTCTCCCTGCGCTGCTCACTGTTCCAGGCTTTGCTGCTTTGAACACTGTATTTGCAGATGTCCTTCAGCTTCAGGGAGTGACCACTCAGTTAGCACTGACCTCTCCTCCAACGTGTGTAATGGGTGGTTTGACCACTGATCAGGCATCAAAGGTTGATCTTATAACCCACCAGTGACATGCTGTGCACACTAGGTAGGAACCGGCAGGTACAGCGTCCACTTTTTTGGTTGAGACACTTGTGGAGCGTCTCAGTCCTGAGAAATCCCGCGAGACGATTGTTTCCGAAGGTTATTAGGTTATTCCGAAGGTTATTATCTCTCTCTCTTTCTGTGTTCTCTCTCTCTTTCTGTTCTCTCTCTCTCTCTCTCTCTCTCTCTCTCTCTTTCTGTGTTCTCTCTCTCTCTGTTCCCCATATATAGACGTTATATATACGTTAATATAACGTCACTGTGTAAGAAAGTGAATGTGAGTCTTTTGAGAACGAACAGTGACGTTTAATTGGCAGCTTCACAATAACACACACCAACCACAGTGCAAGGCCTCTGTTCTCACTGGCCAATCAGAGCTTTGAGAGGTTCGTCACATTTTATCCCCTGTTCTGTGGCAAACGTGCATTTGTCCTCCACATTTTACCCACACATGCAGTGGAACACACACACACACACACACACACACACACACACACACACACACACACCCACCTAGGGGACAGTGAGCGCAAGGGCACTTCATTGATGCTTTGCCAGTTCAGGGAATAAAACTGGCAACATTAGTCATGAGGCTGGTTCTCTAACCACCATCTGCACCATAAGTGAGGGAGGAACCCTACCAAACGTACCTAATGGAATAGAGTAGAAAAGTGTAGGTTCCACGCAGTGGAGAAGCTCCATTAGTAATGCGAGTACTTTAACTCCTGTTGTAACTCTCTCTCCCTCTCTTTCTATCTCTTCTATGTCTCCATGTCCTTATAAGGACGTGTGCTAACCAAAATGCATTCCAGCTTCCTGTAGGCCTGGACTGTCTCTCTTGTTACTTCAGTTTTCTCCTGTCCAGGCTGCCGGGTCCCACCCTCTCGCGTCCCCCTTCTGTTTATTATCGTTTCCATGAAGGCGTTTGACTGAAAGCCAGAGCTCTGTGTCCCGTGCTGTTCCTGTGCTGAGTGCTAGCTTTGAGATTTGCATGGTGACACTAACTCGTGCTGCAGGTTCTGGTCACTCGGTTCCCTAAAAGTGTCTGATATTTGTTTCTCTCTCTCTCTCTCTCTCTCTCTCTCTCTCTCTCTCGCAGAACTCGTCAGGATGGTAATGAGCGGTTAAAGATTTCAGAAACTCCAGTTTCTCCCATTTATTTTCGTCCTCCTGCGTCTCTTCTTTTAATTGTCATTTGTGTCCACGGCAGCATTGTATTATTATTTTTTTTTTTCTTAAGTGCCTTCAGTTTGTGTTGCATCATCATTCCTGAAACATCCATGAACGTTTTTCCCGAGTTTTCCAGGGAAGTTTCTGAATGTTAATTTCTGTAAACATCTTCTGTCTTGTGAAGACACAAGTCTCAACGTCAGACATCGCATTCCACAGTGTCCACGCTGTCCAGAACCTTCTCATGCAGTCATTGTGTTTTATACCGAAAAGGTGCATGTAGAGTTCCTGTGAGCAGGGCCGGAGCAACCACCACCACCATTCCCAGATCATTCATCTGTCAGTAGCTGAGTCCGTCTCCTCCGTTCTGTTGTATTGTTCACATGTAAGTTAATAAATACTCAGAGGTTCAAAAAACGCTCTGCTCATTTCTTCCCTTATTCTTCTCTTTCGTTTGTGTCTCTGCAGACTTTATTCTCCTCCTTTCACCCTGATCTTCAATGATCAGGACCCCACAGGACCACCACAGAGCAGATATGATGTGGGTGGTGGGTCATTCTCAGCACTGCAGTCACACTGACATGGTGGTGGTGTGTTAGTGTGTGTTGCTGGTACGAGTGGATCAGACACAGCAGTGCTGCTGGAGTGTTTAAACACTGTGTCCACTCACTGTCCACTCTATTAGACACTCCTACCGAGTGTCTCCACCTTGTAGATGTAAAGTCAGAGACAGGAGCTCATCTGTTTCTGCACTGTTTGTGTTGTTCGTCCTCTAGTCCTTCATCAGTGCTCACAGGACGCTGCCCACAGGACGCTGTCAGCTGGACATTTCTGGTTGGTGGACTGTTCTCGGTCCAGCAGTGACACTGAGGGGTTTCCTTTGGGTGAAAGAAGGAGAATAAAGTCTGCAGATGAACTACAGTCTGGAATTATAGAACCACAAAGAGCTCCTGATTAAAATGGACAGTGAGAACGAGGAGGTGGTCATGGTGTTATGGTTGATGATGTCATAGAAGGCCTTGCATGCTTCTGATTGGCTCTTTCCTGTTGGTTTTATGGCACAGCCAAATAAGGAGTGTATGGCCACTTTGTGTGTATGTAAGGAACATCCTGCAGTCAAGAGTGAACCTTCTTTGGTGAAACTGGAAGGACGCGGGTGAGCTTGGACACTCCACAGATAAAGTATGCAAAGTGTCCACTTCAAACTGACGTGTGTGTACATTATCAGGTCAAACACTGCTATCGCTGAGGGTGTTTGGTTACTTTACCGTTTGGCTCCGATTGGAATGACCTGACCAATGAAGATATTCACTGTTCCAACACCTGAACATGTACACGACTGGTCAAGAGGTTTAGATCTTCCACAGGGTTCTACTGTGGGGCCCATGAAACGTGTTAATTATGGTACTGTGGTTCTGAGAGTGTGAGACTGAAGTGTGGTCTTAGATGCACAAACTGATGTAATGTTATGAAAATTATAGAATTTAATCCATCCATCCATCCATCTTCATCCTCTTATCCGGGGCCGAGTCACGGGGGCAGCAGTCTAAGCAGGGATGCCCAGACCTCCCTCTCCCCCGACACCTCAGCCAGCTCCTCCAGGAGGGATCCCGAGACATTCCCAGGCCAGCCGAGAGACGTAGTCCCTCCAGCATGTCATGGGTGTTCCCTGCGGCCTCCTCCCAGTGAGGCGTCCAGGGGGCATCTGAAAAAGGTTCCCGAGCCACCTAAACTGGTTCCTCTCGATGTAGAGGAGCAGCGGCTCTACTCCGAGCTCCTTACCCACCTTCAATTCCTCAAACCACGTCTACTGCATTACTTTAAACTGTTTTTCTTTTGATAGTAATTATTTGATATAATATGAATCTTGTAATAGTTACGTTGTCAAAATCACAACAAATAGAGAAAAAAATGCCACATTGACTTCATTCAACTCTATAAAAATCATCTTCAAAGATTTTTGAAGTTTGATGGAGACTCCTTCATATCCATTTTGCCAAACAGTACTTTATTAAATGACCTTCAGAAGCCCTGCCCCTTAAATTCATGCCCACACATTGAGGTAAGAACACTGAGACTGTGGACCAAAAGCCAGTTGAGGATGTTGCTCTACTCCTGCTGTAAAGCAGACACAGGTCAGTCGTGTTTTGTCCAGCTGTGCTGATCTACCGCGTTCTCAAACCGGACGAAATAACACCGACCCGATTCTGATTAACAGCAGGAGTAGAGCAACATCCTCAACTCCCTGGCTGTTCTGTTTACGAGACGCGTCACTCAAGTGCTAGATAACTCCAGCGTGAGGACGATCGTGTGGTGAACCACCGCCGTTTTGTATCATTGCTGGGCACCCAACGACTGAGGTGAAATAACCACACACGAACCTTATCATTGATGACATTTTTTTTTATTGTTCAAGACTTGTGGATGTATTTTGGAAACTAAAACTGATGCATTCTCTCTATCCAGTCTGTTGAGCAAGCAGGTGTTTGACCCATTGACCTGCAACGAATGAGCAAAGGACACATCCAAAAGCATCTGACCACTGTACACGCAATTCTCTCCTACGTTTCGCACCATCGTTTAAAAAGACAAACTAAATGAAGAGGAAAGGAACATACAGACTGACTATTTAATATATCACTAGTGTCACACACTGGGAAAGACGGAGAGACACAGCCGGCCAGGAGTTGGTCATATTACATCTGTAACACTGCTGATGAGGCCTGTGTTGTGTGTGTGAAGCGATCTGATTGAGTTCTGCATATGGGTTCGCATGCACGTGTAGAGATGTAAACGTATTACGCATTACAGTGCGAGTCCGACGCTGGCTGTGGCATTCGCTGCCGCGGGGGACACGGCGTCGGGCAGCGACTTCCCAGCGTCCGCACGTCAACACTTCCATAAAACCACATGGCACATAAAGGCAGAGGAACTTAAATAAAGAAACGTATGGCAGATCAGTCCGGGCTTACGTACCACACGCACACCCACCGGTCCAGTCTCGTGGTACAGAGTGACACTTTTACACCGACAAATTAGCAACACAGGCATGTTCACAATGAGAACGAGCGCAGAGTTACGTACAGTATGTTAACAGCAATACTGCAATCATGATAATAGTGGAAAGAAAACATATAAAAATACAAAAATAGGAAGGATACAATATGAAGATACACAAGAATACAACTGCAAATGTAACTGAAATCCCTTGTTTGTACGGTTAAGATCGACATCAGGTAACGAAACCAAAAGGCTTTTCTCCTTCATTTAGCCGTGGGTTTGGCCTGGCATTCAACACACACTCATTCACGCGCACACACACACACACACACACACACACACACACACACACACACACACACACACACACACACTCTGAGCTTCATCATTCTGACCAAAGCAAAAATTAAATACACTCATCGTCAAATAACCGTTTCCCCCAAAAAGAACTGATGATAACTGTATTCTGCAGTTCTGTAGTGAAGGAAGATGAAGGTGATCAGGATCAATAACTGATGATAACTGTATCTGATCTGATCAATATTTATTGATCTACTCATACAGAAGTGGTGTCTCTCAGTACGGCGTCGGGTTTAACGCAACACGCCAGACGTCTCTGCATGGAGGTGTAGAGGTTCCTAATGGTGTTCTGTGATGATCCATCTCATGCAGCTTGAATGTTCTCACTCAGTTCTGCAGATGGTGTGGTAGGGGTGGAGTGTTGATAGAGCGTCCAATAGCGTCCCACACATTTTCAATCAGGGACAGGTCTGGAGACGTGGAGGCGAATCATCACTGAAGGTGACCCTTTGCATTCTGGTGTGACACCGTCGCAGTCTTTGGTGATGTTGATGTGGTGACTCATGGTGGGCATCACTGCTCACCGAATTTCAGCAATCGTGGGAATCGTGACAAACGGTCAGTTCTCGCTCTCCGTGGTTCCTGTAGGTCTCCCAGATCCTTCACGTTGCTGGTGAAGGCCTTATTCTATCCACGGTCGCCGACAGTGTGCGATGGTCATATCCACACCACCAGTATGGTGCGCAAAACATTGATAAGACCACTCCACTTCCTGGAGCCCTACAATGCGACTCCTCCCAAACTCTTCCAACCGCTGGGTTTGTTTTGAATCCTTCTCCGAGACGTACTTCGCTTGTCAAACACGCGTGTGAAACTGAATCAATGTCAGCTGATTCCTTCTGGGTGTTTTTTGACGAGGAGTGTATATTGTGAGATATGAGGTTTGTACACCATTTAAACACTTCTGATTAACACTGGACTAATTCTACCTGTTTTCATTGTATCATACACAATCCACACAATCCCTCCACTGACCTTTCCTGATCCAGAAACGGAAAAACCCAGACGTCCCCTGCTGACCACATACTGACCACCTGTGATGAATCTGAGGAACCTAAGCAGTTCTCACACAAGGTGGACTAAGCCGAGCACACGGGGTCATCTTTAAAAAACGAAACAAACACAACGAGAGACATAAAAAACGCTCACTGTTAAACTGGGATGAAAGAGACGACAGTCACCTCTTACAGCCGGGGTGCACAACTCCTGGAGGTCCTGGAGGGACAATCTCCAGCAAAGTCTGGTAGGTAATCTACTCAGACCCACCTGATTCAGCTCATCAGTGTGTTTAACCCCTGTGTTGTCTTAATAATCGGTAAACACCCCGTGTCTTACGGGTCAAAAATGACCTAAAAGAAAATGGTTTCGTTGAGTTTTAAACCCTCAGGTGGATTAAGACAAGATTCAGCTCCTGAACAGCTTTCACAGCTGCAGCAGAGACTCGCAATTACCCCGGGGGGGCAGAAGGGGGCAGGAATGTTACTGATGGGTCAAAAATTACCCCAAGACAATTGTACCCTGAAGTTACAGGATTCAAAGAAAGATAAACAAGGGTTATTTTTCACTTTTTCAAACTTGGAGACACTTTAGGAAAAGTAATCAATTTTGTCTCTGTGTTTAAATGCAATGGCGCCTCGTTTTTTTACCCATAATCCACTGGAGCTTGTTTTGTTTTTGTTTTTTTATGCAAAAGAGCATAAAATTTAATTAAATTTAATTTAATTGAGCACCTCATTGGTGTGTTGTTCTTAACGTGGTTCAGATGTCGCATGATTTATTCTGCAGATATTTTAAGCTTAAAATCTCAAAGGAACAAATTTGTCCCAATAACAGTTTCATCATTTTGTTTTAGAAATTGAGTCAAACTTGTGAAAAGTCATACATGGTATTTTAGGTGTTTGATTGGTTACATGGGTTGGACCCCCAGACCTTTAGAAACAGACTAAATGAGCTGGTTTTGTCTCAGGGACTGACTAAGCACACCATGTCCACACATACAGCTGCCCTGTAAGGTGTCCAGGATGTCCAGCGTGAGTCACTCAGGGACTTCATGAACTGAGTGTTCACCAGAGTGTTAGAACAGACGTGTGGGGGACCAGTGTCCCCTAAATAACTGTGTATGGTGGAGGACAGGGGGGGTGAGCCTGGTTCCTCTCGAGGTTCCTTCCTCCAGCTCTGAGGGAGTGTTTCCTGCCACTGTCGCCCGTTGGCCTGCTCACTAGGGGGTCTATTTCTATTTTTTGATTTCTGTAAAGCGTGATATCAGTTGTGAAGAGCGCTATCCAAATAGAATTTGATTTGATGAATTAAAGCGAAGGACAAAGGGTCACATACGTAAGGGTTCAGTAGAGCAACTACCAGACTCTGCTGGAGCCCGGTCCTCCGGGACTGGAGCTGTGGAGTTGTGCAGCCCTGTCTTACGGTATGCTGCTAACTGCAAGCAAACACACACACACACACCCACACCCACACACACACACACACACACACTTGGAGTGGAAAGGTTACAAGCTTATAACAGACTCTCCAAGTTTACAGTACATGGGTTTTCATCTACAGTCAAAGACACGTTTCATACGAGGCAAAACATCTTTAACGCTATTTTTTTATCTCGTTGCTCTCGTTTCTTTTCTCCTTTTCGTTTTTTTTTTTCTCGTCATGCTAAAAGTTAGTTAAAAAATAAAGTACGCACAACAGGCCAACCCACTAAAGCTTTCACATTGTCCCAAGAGTAAAACCAACAGTCACACATACAGAGTAACAAATACAAAGTCAAGTTTCTTCTCGAACTCGTTCCAAATGGAGTGCTTCTATTCGTTGAATACAAAGATTCGGCGAGAGGAAGGAGACAGCTTTTAAGGACTTTTAAGTGCTTCAGGTCAAATCTGACTTCTCGTCTCCGAAAGTAAAAATGGGGGACATTCTAAAAAGTGCGGCTTTCCTTTGTTTTTTTTCTTCTCTCGTTTGTTTCGTTAACAGGCAGACATACCTACACCGAGGCGTCTATCGATGACCTCCGGATTGTGGATTGTTGTTTGTAGTTCGGTGGAGGCCTCAGGAAACGCTGACCGGGAACAGGCCGGACTACACATCCCAAAAGGACCTTCAATACTGCTTCTGGTCTTCTGATGCAAGGTGAAGAATACTGTTCGTCTCCGTTCTGTCTGGGTACGTACACTGTGCGAGCGTGTTTCTCTGATATGTTTATCTGATACGTGTGGTTTGAGTTGGGCGGTAGGGTCCAGACAGGTCTCTAAGGCTGCACTGATTCTGGGAAAGTTCTCGTGTCAGTCATTTTGTTACCGTGTTGGCAAATTTACCGTTGTTTCTATTTTCGTTTTTTGTTTTTGTTTTTGTTTTTTTTGCTGAGAACTACATTTTCACTCCCAAAAACAAAGATTAAAGATTAAGAACGACATTCCCTTCCCTTTGTTTCCCTGTCTCCATCTCCTCTCTTCCTCTATCTCTTTCCTTCCACTCTCTAACATCCCTCAAACTCTCTGCTGGGCCCTCTTTACTGTGGTGGGGGCACCGGGGCAGTGGGATGGTGGGGCTCCCCTGCTAGTGGAGTGCTGGGGTCTGGGAGGAAACGGAGCACAGGGAGAGATAGAGAAGAGCGAGGAACATCAGCAAACACCACAACAGACATCATCGGTGAGATTATTCAGTGGTTACATCCTAAATGCAGTGAGGAATTGTGGGAATATCTGTGTGTGTGTGTGTGATATTCTCTCACCGTGCGCCGCTCCAGTCTGTGTGTTGTTGGTAGGAGAAGTGTGAGAGGCTGAAGGGAGCGGAGCTTCGTTGGGGGCGTTGGTGGCGGCTGCCGGAGCGGGACTGGGCGTAGCAGGTGGAGCACTAGTGTTGGGAGCTGACGGGTGGGGCGCAGACGGAGTGCTGGCAGGCTGGTTTCCAGGTTGGTTGCTATGGTGCTGGTGCTGAATTTGCTGGAAATGTTGCTGCCGAGCCCTCATCTCTGCGTACTTCAGCTGCTCCATATGGAACGACTGACGATCTGCGAGGAGCTGCTGCCGCTGGTACTCCAACTACACACACACACACACACACACACACACACACACACACACACAGTTTCAGACTGGTGTCGCTGCACGCCGAATCCAGAAAGACAGTTTATTACACTTTCAGGCTTTAAAACCATGCACCATGTCCAAAAGTTTGTGGACACCCCTAATGAATGCAGCTACTTTCAGCTGCACTCATTGCTGATACAGATGTGCAAATGCACACACAACTTGTCGAGTCGCTAGACAGAAGTACTGACAATAGAATAGGACTCCATGTTGTGCGCTAGAGGGGTATGAAGCCCCCCAGCTGTGTTATGTGTTAACTAGAATACCCATAATGCCTTACCGCCTCTCTCTCACGATCCATGATGGTCTCCAGCTCCTCAAAGTGTCTCAGTTTGATCTCCAGCTTCTTCATCTGAGTTTCAACCAACAAAGCCACCAGTGACTTGATCTTCCTCTCCTCCACTGCAGCCAAGTGCTGTCCGACAAAAGGGGGAGGAACGTAATGACTCAGTAATTCACAATCTGATTTGATTTGATGTTCAAGTTGTTGAACTTGAGCATCCACAGAGCAAATATAAGGGCTGGGTGAAGCAGTATTTCGTGTGACGTGGTATGTCTTGCTCCTGGGCTCCCCCTACAATCGGAAAGTGGATCTGCGCGTTGAGCCTCCACCCTGTTCACCTTAATATGACCCAGATCTGACCTTTCAAAGCTGTGTGGACGTGTCAAAGCTGATTTGAGACGTGACGTGAATGTGAACGGATAGAACAATAGAGACGCTATTCTCTGAGAGTGTCAGTGCAGCATCAGCGTGCTTCTGAAGACGCTTCTGAAGACCACAAATCAAAACGCTTGTTCAAGAAGTCCACGTCTGCAGACCCACTCACCTTCGCTTTCACCGCAGCAGCAGCCAGGGCAGACGCAGCCGCGGTGGCCAGGTTCCCCTCCCCAACATCTCTCTCCACCTTGGCTTTTCTCTCTCCCTCGCTCTCTCCTTCCCTCTGCCCCTCCTCGGATCCTTCTTTCCCTTCTTTCTCCTTCTCTGCATCACCTGAAGAAAGTGGCAGAAGGATTTCAATTGGTTACCGGTCAACGACCATTCCCGAATCCCTCTCTGGCTCCCAGCAAGTGAACACACCCATCTCAGAGTCCGTCTTCTCGGCCTCTCGCTCAGTCTCTCCTTCTCTTGCTCTCTCTTCCTCTTTCTTTCCGTTCTCAGCTTGCTTCTCCTCCTCCTCACTCGCTCCATCTTTACCCTCCTGTTCCAGAGAAGCAGGAATAACACATGCAGTATGTACCGTAGTGCGCACTGCCTAAACAGTGTGTGTCAGGCTGCTCACCTTACTCTCTCTCTTCTCCTCACTAGGCTGACCATCACTGCTCTTGCTCTCCTCACTGCTTTCCTCTGCTGCAACAACAAATGGATCATTTCCTTCAGCTGCAAGGGTTCATACTTCATCCTCCTTTCACCCTGATCTTCAATGATCAGGACCCCACAGGACCACCACAGAGCAGATATGATGTGTGTGGTGGGTCATTCTCAGCACTGCAGTCACACTGACATGGTGGTGGTGTGTTAGTGTGTGTTGCTGGTACGAGTGGATCAGACACAGCAGTGCTGCTGGAGTGTTTAAACCCCTCAGTGTCACTGCTGGACCGAGAACTGTCCACCAACCAGAAATGTCCAGCCGACAGCGTCCTGTGGGCAGCGTCCTGTGAGCACTGATGAAGGACTAGAGGACGACCAACACAAACTGTGCAGAAACAGATGAGCTTCTGTCTCTGACTTTACATCTACAAGGTGGAGACACTCGGTAGGAGTGTCTAATAGAGTGGACAGTGAGTGGACACAGTGTTTAAACGCTCCAGCAGTACCAGCGAACACACACCACCTGCTCTGTGGGATCCTGGTCATTGAAGATCAGGGTGAAAGGAGGAGAATCAAGCATGCAGAGAAACAGACGAAGTGCTCCTGTGTGGTCAGAGGAGCTGATACGATGGACAGTGACAGTAGATACAAGGAGGTGGTCATGATCTTGTGGTTGGTCAGCAATGTGTGTGTGTGTGGGTGTGTTACCAGGCTTCTCTGAGTCTTCCAGACCAGTGCCAGCAATGCCACTGCCCTCCAGGCCGTAAAGAGGGTCTGGTCTTCCACTCACTCTGGCTGCCTCCTCGACACGACGGACATGCGCCTCCACCAGCGCTGCTGGAACTTCTTCCTTCATACGAGAGAACTCCTCTGCCACACACACACACACACACACACACAGCATGATCAATCATATACAGTAAAACAGGCCACAAACGGCCTTGCTTTATATATTCGGACTCACACACACCAGTTTGACCTCTCACCTAGAGCAGACTTGGCTGCAGCGGAGGCCACTCGTGGGTCAACTACTGAAGCAAGGAAGGCCACAGTACTCATGACAGGGTTTCCTGCCTGGCTGAACGGGACCGGCTGATAGGCTAACGGGCCGAGGGCGGAGGAGCTATCCTCCAGGTACGGGTCCTCTATAGGCAGCCGCAGGAAATGAAGAATACACTCGTCCTGCGTGCGACTGCCCACATGCTCCGAAACCTTGTTCCAGTCATCCTTGTACATCTCTAGACCCTAAAGACACAGAAAGAAGAGGGGAGCTTGTAGTGTCCGGCGCGGATGAGGGAAAGCACGGGGTCGATATGTGGTGTGTGTGTGTGTGAGTGAGCAGAGTACCTCCAGCAGCAGCAGGGTCTCCTGTTCGGTCCATTCTCGTGTAGCACTGGCTGCGTTTTTACCCTGTGAGAATAAAGGCAGCTGTAATAAAGTGTGGACAACAGTCTACGAGACTGTAATGGACAATGAGAGTAGAAACAAGGTCATTTCATAGACACAAATGCCACCGTCATACCTTCACTGGTCCACTCTTCTTGCTGTACATATCCGTCCGCAGACCAAAGTTCTGCAAATCCGTTGGCTTGTCCTTCACTTTGTCGGGGAAAGAGAGCATCTGCTGGGAGGACGGAGTCTGGGGACCCAAGAGAAGATGAGTCAACTGTAACTCTCATTTCTAAAAAAAATGTGTGTGTGTGTGTGTGTGTGTGTGTGTGTGTGTGTGTGTGTGTGTGTGTGTGTGTGTGTGTGTGTAAATACCTGAGAAGCTTTAGGCTGCAGGGGTACCAGGCTGGATGGCGTGTCTGCTAGAACATGGAAGTGGGACGTGGGTGGTGGTCCCATTGGAGTAGGACGGCTCTCTGAATCCACCTGATAATTAATCAAACCCCACTGTTCCAGGAAGGCATGAACCCTGCAAACATTCACACACACACACACACACACACACACACACACACACACACACACACACACACACACACACACACACACACGGAATTTGCACCCATTCTAATACACACAGCTAGTCTCCTGCACCATCAACAATCGCAGAACCTAAATGGATACACCGAGTCTCATTCTGTTCATCACCCCTTACTCACCTCATGATGGCGCACACATCTCCAGCCAGGTTCCTACGGCAAGCTGTGGAGGTCAAATACTCCTGAGGATTCAGTCGGTAGGTGTCAATCATGAAGTTACGGTAGGCCAGGTAACTGCAACACAGGCGAGACGGAGAGAGACAGCATAAATAAAAAGCAGAGGGTTTATACACTCACACACACTGTCAAAATAAAAGTTCCACCCAGAAGGAGTCAAACGACAGGAATGAGACATTGTGGGTTTAACACTGTGAGACGCGCGAATGACACCAGTTTCACGCTCAGCCGTGCATGTGATGCGAGCAAGGCCTCGTCGCTGTGTCTGACTGACTATATAAGGTCGTCCCGTTGTGCCTGCTTTCCATTCTGAC
The DNA here is from genome assembly GCA_034509495.1 of Acestrorhynchus altus. Lineage (NCBI taxonomy): Eukaryota > Metazoa > Chordata > Actinopteri > Characiformes > Acestrorhynchidae > Acestrorhynchus > Acestrorhynchus altus. The sequence goes on along the minus strand of CM067504.1, from coordinate 1,818,724 downwards.
TCATGCTGTTGTCAAGTATTCCTCCGAGAGTTGACATGAAGGATCTGGGAGACCTACACATACCACGAGACCGTTATGATCACAGACCTCCACTTCAATGTCACCAAAGACTGCATGGTGTCATACCAGACTGTCATGGAGTCAGTCAGAATGACAGCAGGTCATCTTCAGTGATGAGTTCTACTTTTGTCTCGGTGAAGACAACCAGTGAATCCATGTGTGGAGGCACTATGGTCAGCACCAAGATCAATGGTTTGCTGTCACGCGTCCAGAAGGTCGGGTGTCATGGTGCAGGTGCAACTTTCTACAATGTTAGATCACCTTGATCACAGACTCTTTAACAACCCAACGTTACGTTAATGAGGTTCTGCAACCAGTGGTTCAACCTCTTCTGAACACACTCCGGTGCTCTATTCCAACAGGACGACACTCGTCCACACACTGCTGCCGTCTCAAGATCTCGTCTTGAAGACACAGATACTACGCTGTGGTTGGTCTCATCTCCAGACCTGTCCCTGATTGAAAATGTGTGGACACTATTGGACGCTCTATCAACACTCCACCCCTACCACACCATCTGCAGAACTGAGTGAGAACATTCAAGCTGCATGAGATGGATCATCACAGGACACCATTAGGAACCTCTACAACTCCATGCAGAGACGTCTGGAGTGTAGCGTTAAGCCCGACGCCGTCCTGAGAGACACGACTTCTGTATGAGTAGATCAATAAATATTGATCAGGTCAGACTACAGTTATCAGTTATTGATCCTGATCACCTTCATCTTCCTTCCCACACGTCCTTCTGGGGGAAACTGATGTTTTGATGATGAGTGTATTTGTGAGATAATTCAGTTTTACATGTAACACAGTGAGACGTGTGTATGTGGACTCACATTTCAGGGGTCTTTGACTTGTTCTTCCCATTAAAGAACTCCGGCAGAGCTCTGCGCTCTATAGCATGAACACTAAAGAGAGAAGGAAAGCAAGCATTGATGAGAACATGAAAATCCAAGTCTGACACCAACAGTAGCTTCATCCAGGGGTTCACAGTATGGTTTAACTCTTAGACCTGCACTTTGTGGGCAGTTACATGCTGTTTTCATGGAACCAGAGAGACCAACAGACATGATAGACATCTCATAACACTCTCACCATGATCTCATCATCATGTGATGAATTATCAGTGATTAATTCAGCTACAATTCACTCATTTCCATTAAATCCCAGTTTAAAAGCCAAAGGAGCTTCTAGTGCATGTTTACTGCTCTGTCCACGTGAACATGATCAACCTGCATACAGACTCTGACTGATCAGAGAGAGGGGGCGGGGCTGATGATCAACCTGCATACAGACTCTGACTGATCAGAGAGAGGGGGCGGGGCTGATGACATCACAGAACCAGAAATATTTTTTTTTGCTCACACTATGTTTAAATTTCAGAATAAAAGTCCTGAGATGGGATAAAACTAATACATAAAATAAAAACACAACATTAAGGGTTTTTTTTATTTTATTAGGAGCACGGTCAAGTATTTTAAATAACTTATTATAAACTTGTCAATCTAATCATTACAAATAACAAATCCAACAGGATTTCTGAAATGTAAATTGATTTCAGTCCTCATAAGCAAACAAAACACGACTACAAAAGACAAACAAACTACAAACAAACTACAAAAGCACATGTTTTTAGGTGATATTTTGTATGTTTGGGGAAACTGTTTGATACTCTCCCACGAAGGAGTCCAATGATTTAACTGAACTGTTCTGCACTTTATCTAATTAAACAGCAGTGATCAAACGTTCACCCCCAGCTAAAAGCACTGGTGCCAGTAACAAACCGTATACTGGGAAATACAGCCAGATCCATTATTACCTGTTGTAGTCAAACCATGCAGCGTAGCTGGGGATAATGATATGGTGAGTCTGCTCTGTGACATTATCCTCATGAAGATCAGAACCTTTTACTGGCTCTCCCTTCACACTGGGGGAACCCTCTTCTTCCTCCTACACACACACACACACACACACACACACACACACACACACACACACACAATGTCAGAATCTACTTTGTACAGAAATTCAGGGAATACATGATTGTTTATGGTCACAGAGTTATACACTACATGGCCAAATGTATGTGGACACCCTATAGCTCGTCTTGTCCCTGTACAGTTGTCCTGCCAATAGTGCAATAGAATAGGACTCTCTGTCGCACATAAACAAACATGACCCTATGGTCACCATGTCTAATGCCAGGCATGGACTAGAGGGGTATGAAGACCTCCAGCATTGAGCAGAGGAGCAGAGGAACTGTGTTGTCTGACATGGTCCTCCATCCAGTACTTCTGGGATAAGTTGGGGACCCAACTTATCAAATATTTGAATTCATTCAGTTGCTCTCACTCTTGGGTCTCTCTCTCTGCTGTGGCCACGCCCCTTTTACCCCGGTGCGGCTCATAGTGTGAAAACACCCTTACAAAAACAATGATTACCTTTCCAACTGTCTCCATAGACTCATCCTCTTGCTCATCTGCAAAAAGAGGAAGAGCAACATCGGTCAGTCCTACAGGAGAAGACTTATATCACTATCTGTACCACAGCTATTACACACACACACACACACACACACACACACACACACACACAGCTGGCAAACACAGTGGCAGATACACTAATAAATCTACTGACCCACGTCAGTCCCACCCTTCACTGGAGTTGATTCTGAGTCCTTCTTGGTCACTATGCACACACACACACAAAGAGCTTGTTTAAAACATAATCTAATGGTCAACACAGGGGTGGCCAATCCTGGACTTAGCGATCTGCCAGACTGCAGAGTTCAGCTCCAGCTCTAATCCAACACTCCCGATCCGGGAAACGAAGGCTTTCAGGGGCTTCAGAACATTAGAACCAGGTGTGTCAGATCTGGACTCTATAGGGTGGGAGATCTCCAGGACCAGGATTGTGCACAGTTGAAGATGGGTATTGGACAGATGGATGGGACACGTAAGACTATATTAAGACCATGAGTGTAACTGAGTGTGATGTGTGTGTTTGGGCTGCACAGGGCTGTTTCCCAACCCTGTTCCTAGAGGCACACCTGCCCTACATGTAAGCTTCAACTCACCCCATGCACCTCTGGAGGGCCTGTTAATGAGCCGATTGGTTAAATCGGGTGTGTGGGGACGAGGGCATGCTCTGCAGAGCAGATGTTCCTCCAGGAAGAGGGTTGAGAAACACGGGTTTACACTATCCAGCACCTGGTTTGAATCAGGTGCGCTGCTGATGGAATTGAACATATCTATGCACTGGGTAGGGACATCCAGGAGCAATCTGGAACTAAACTCTTATTTCTGAGATAAATGGTTAAAAATGATGTGCCTACAATTCTTGTACAAGCGTGTAAAGAGTGTAAGATATGATTTTTTGTTTAAAGTCCACGTCTAGATCGGTGTAAATAAGTTGCAGCAGTTTTTAAAGCTGTTGTTGTGCTTGTTAAACAGCCATGTAGGTGCACACAGCCTTCCATGTACAGCATGTCCAATGAGAGATGAAGGCTTCTGACCTTGGAGTTACAGGAAAATCAACAGAAACCAACCAAAACAATTCCTGAAGGCCAATTTATGCTTCTGCATTGAGTGTATGTGGAGTCTACACCATTGCCTACACTGATTTTATTGAAGAATCTAGAGCTCTTCTAAGTTCTTCAAGAAGAACTTCACTTTTAAGAGCGAAAAGCAAAAGAATTCGGTGTGAACGTGTGAACATGGCCTTCCAGCAGTAAATATTCTCACTCGGAAGGATTTTCAAGCAGGAATTTTTTGAAATAATTCAATTTATGCATCCAGGTCTGGAAAACTGGTGAACCATCACGCTTTCCAGAACACGCAGAGAAATATGATCATCACAGTTATTGGGGTCTGTGTTGCCACGATGCATCGTTTCATTTCTGTGGAGGTGTGTGTCGCAGGACATGTCGTAGGTTACGCAGCTATACATAGGATACGGTGTAAAGTGGATGCAGAAGCATACATTGAGTTTATTAATAATAATAATAATAATAATAATAATAATAATAATAATGATAATAGTAATAATAATAACAGTAAACAAAGCTATAATAAACAACAAAGGTTTAGAGCTTTCTACAATAAGCTTTGGCTGTTCATATGTTAACAAGATGCCATGTACAAAATACAATTTACAGGGTGTAAATATTCAATTTCTCCAAACTACCCCGTTACAACACCAAAAGAACAGCAAGAAAACGGCTCTCAGTCTCCTCTAAACATGATAATATCATCAATTGCTGATGGCTAGAGTACGAGTGGATAGTCATCAGCTATACCAGTAAGCTTAGAGGTGTGTGTGTGTGTGTGTGTGTGTGTGTGTGTGTGTGTGTGTGTTACCTGTTTTATTCAGTGAGCCCTCCTCTGTTGCGGGAACAGGTGAGGGCTCATCCAGGTCTTTAGTTAGATCCTCCTGCTCCTCCTCTCTCTGACCGCGCTTTGACTTAGTGTAGGGGGTCGTGGGCCTTTAAACAGAAATGAACACACACACACACACACACACACACACACACACACACACACACACACACGTCTTTACAACGTCTAACAAACGTAAGAGTCCAATTTCAACGTCTGAATATCATTTCTGGGACAACATATCGTCCAAGCGAAATGTAGTTCCAGGACAGGACCAGCTCTACGTGTTAAAAACAGCTCCTCGCTCTCTCTCATACCCTTTCTTGGTGTTCTTCTTCTTGCTCTCCTGAGGAGGAGGAGTAGGAGACGGCGAGGGGGAGCGTTTTCTTTTCTTGGCATTGCTGGCCTTTTTATCTCTCCTCTCGTCCGGAGCGCTCACTTCATCCGTCAGAGTCTTGGCTGAAATCCTCTTCCTCCTCGTGCCACCTTCCCCAACCTCGTAGTCTTCCTCGTTCATCCACTCGTTATACTGGTCGAGATCCAGAATCCACTTGGCGTGAACCTGCCCTCACGTGCACACACAGATGTGATGAAGTGATGAGATCTGTGAGCAGCTTATAAACCAATCAGATCAGAGAGATTATCAGCGGTGTGAAGCTCCGCAGTGTAGAACATACATAATCACAAATTAGTTCATTATAGTGGAGTGAGGGATGGAGAGAGAGAGAGAGAGAGAGAGAGAGAGAGAGAGAGAGATGGCCTCAATCTGTTTCTGGACTGTTCTAGACTGGGGGTGCGGCGGGTATATTGAAGTGGTGTCTCTGAGGACGTGACATATCTGTGACCTGCCGTGTGAATGCAGCCATAGAGAACGTGTGGGTTCAGACCTTCCTGGGTTTCTCTGGACTGGGAGGATCCTCCACGACTGCCTCGACCTCACTGGCTGAGATCCACGTGTCGTAACTACACAACAAAACAAAGCAACGCAATTCAACAAACCCTCCTTAAGGCTGTTGCTCTGAACATGTGAGTGTTTATACTGGATATGAGGAGCCGTACCTGTCAGGCCAGTAGCCCCAGTGTAGCAGCATCTGTTTATCTCTCTTCATAACAGGACGGACCCACTCCTCTGCAAACACACAGTCAGTTCACTCAGCGGAGAACTTCGTGGTCTAGTCGTTCTACAGTGTTTTAAACATCTGGGGCTGACGCTCAACCTGCATACAGACTCTGACTGATCAGAGAGGGGGCGGGGCTAATGATCAACCTGCATACAGACTCTGACTGATCAGAGAGGGGGGGCGGGGCTGATGCTCAACCTGCACACAGACTCTGACTGATCAGAGAGAGGGGGCGGGCCTGATGACATCACTGACCCCGATATTGGGTTACAGAGGAAAGGGAGGGGCTGTTTGCGCTCTTTCTTTGTACTCAAGGTGTTCTCATTTCAGAATAAAAGTCCTGAGATGGTGTAATACTGACAGAGGTTATTCGACTGTCTCCTATAAATACGTTGTAAACTACAGGTGTAGGGCTCTAAACTGGAGCAGTTAAAACAACGACAATGTCTCACGTAATAATACACTTTATAATACATGTAATAACACATAAAATACAACTAACTGGTAAAAGTACAGGATTTTCAATTCCTGACTCACCCTCCTCCAGACTGGCAGGAATGGGCACTACCACATGAGAACTGGATTGTTTATCTTCAGTCACTGACCCCTGAAATGCGCACACACACACACACACACACACACACACACACACACACACACACACACATACACAGAAAAAGAAACATAGATACATAGATAAAGATCAATTCAAAAAACATTCTCTCTTTTTATCTCACCCTCTCTGTCTCTCTCTCTCTCTCTTTTTTTTGTCACACACAGACTCACACACACGCACACACACACACACACACACACACACACACACACACACACACACACACACACAGTTTACCTGGTGTCTTTTAATGATGTCCTTCAGTTTCCCTAGCAGCTTGGGCTCAATCTCTGAGCTTAGGTAGATCACAGGCCGACTCAGACAGTTGTTCTACAGACAGAAGATTTCATTCACCACATTTCAAACGTTTACAGACGAAAGTGAGAGAGAGAGAAGAAGACAAGCAGAACGACAGAGCAATCAAGAAATAAAATGATAAAATAAATAAAAAAAAGTCATTTTACTACAAGACGTCTGTGAAACCTGACTGGTTCACATGCCGTAAGCAAACCTGGTATAAATGACCGAGATGGGCGTGGCTTCTTGATTGACACTGACCTGAGGCTTGACCTCTGATAAAGTAGACAACGTGCATGTGTCCTCTCAAATACTATCCTCCGTTTTCCCGAATTTCTCTGTACTGACGTGGTTAGGCGGTGTTTAGTTTGATTGTACATGGCACAGATACCTCAGGCTGCCTTCGTGGGCTGTGTGCTTACCTGTGGTTCATACCTGTGTTGACGTAGTAGTTTTATATCAGCGCTAAAGACACGCGTGTTTAAGGAGGTGCAAATCGAGCAGCCACTCCCATCTTTCTCATCGGTCAGAAGTTTCACAGACGTCCGGTAGTAAGATGCCTTCGAGTCTTACCTGTACCAGTGACTTTTCTATGGTCATAAACATCTCAACATTTCGATCCATCCTGGAAGGATTCTGGAAGTCGAACCTTCTCCTGCGACACAAAGCATTCATTATGAAAAAGGTCTTCAGAACGTCACTGCATGCATTAGACGGCAGAAAGCATCTCACCATCCCTGGTCACTCTTAAACTTGTAAGCAGCAGCAAGTATGTGACACAGAGCTCCTCCGGCTTTGAAGTCCAGAAAACTCTTCATCTAAACAGACAGAGATGCGAGTTAGACCTTTTCCTAACAGCGAGCGACACAAACTATCAAAACCACACGGTGTTCACAGCCGTAATAAACATCATTTTTGATCCTCATTTCCGAGGATGTCTGTTTCACCAAAACACCACTAAACTACTCCGATGAGTCCACGAGTAACAGATGTTCACGACATAAGGCTGGTTCATATGTCATACAGGTGCAGCGGCACCACGCGACGCAACGTAACTGCGTATTTGCGATCGGTGTGTTAAAACCGGGGTCTGTTTTTAATTAAATAAAATATAGGGTTAATATTAACAGTCACACTGGACGTAAGAAGGGTCACGACGAGGGTATGTTTACCGGTTTTGTGGTACTGACCCAAAAACGCAGGACTTTCGGACTTCGGTTTCTGCAGCATCAGCCACAGACTGGCATAATCTGCTTACTAAGGTGGCATCATATGAGCGTGTCCCCTTTTCCCTAATGGGCAGAATGGAACGGTGTGGCTCTGGTCCGTATGGGTACTGTTTTTGATCCCACCCACAACACAGCCCTCATTTTTTTATGCATGTATTCCTCATTTGTTTGCGTTGTTGTCTTAGTCTTACGTCCCATTTGCAGTTGCGATGTCTCTATTTCTTTCTTTGTGTTCGTTGAAATTCTAATGTTGCAAAACTGAATAACAATCCAAAAAAAAAGAACCCGACGAAGGGGCTGCGATTCAGAAATAAATCAAAGAGTTTCATTTTGCTGGGGTCTTTTTCCTTTGTCCCTCGTTTGTACGGTAGGGCTGAGCGATACGGACTTCAAAGTATGCGCTCGCCAGGGACATCGGCGCAAGAGGTATGAACACCGAGCAGCGCAGATGGTCCAGTGCTGTGGCAGCTGTGGCCTCATGAATTATGAACCAGCCTTTAATGCGGTAATCAGTCTGATCAGTATGAAAACACGATGGGGATGTTTGTGATGGTAGTTTCGGGAGCTTTGAAGGAGTACGGGTGTATACAGCTGTGACCCAGATCACTACGGTGTCAAATCAATCAGTTCCTAAAATATTAGTTCTAATAAAACATTTATCAGGATTTAAAAGGCTGTTCATTGTCGTTCATGTTACACCTGATCAGAGAGAAGGGGCGGGGCTGACGCTCAACCTGCATACAGACTCTGACTGATTAGAGAGAGGGGGCGGGGCTGATGCTCAACCTGCATACAGACTCTGACTGATCAGAGAGAGGGGGCGGGGCTGATGCTCAACCTGCATACAGACTCTGACTGATCAGAGAGAGGGGGCGGGGCTGATGCTCAACCTGCATACAGACTCTGACTGAGAGATTTGCTTCGAGAAATTCTAATAATACATGCAAATGTTATTCTTTCAACAACCCCACAATGCACCATAACGTATAGTGTACAAACAACGTACACTATCGGACATGGGGTACCCGTGATTCATCACGTTGTTTGGTGTGAACATTCGCACTCAGCTTATCTGAGGAAGGCAGACGTATGCGACGCCGCCAGCTGTCGCACAGCAATGAGCTCAGGGGCAGAGCGAGGAGTCTGACGTCATTCACTACAATGTTACAGCACCATAACAGTGCTCTGTATAGTGATCTCTACAGGTTATGACTGGGTGTGGTTGTGTGTACCGGTAGCTTGGTGAGAGGAGGGTTGCTGACATGGCGCCCGAAAACTTCCTCTTGAAACTGCAGCAGCTGGACAACCAGACTGGACAAAGACTTGTTGGTGGGGGGCTCTGCTTGGATGTACTACACATGCACACAAAAACGAAATCAGGTGTTAATCATCACACTGGTTACATTGTATACTGTTCATATATCTCATATCTAACCATAACAGTCTTGCACCGGAACTCGTACGCAGATGGTTTGTTCTGTAGCCCATAAGCAGAACTGGACTTCTACCTTGAGACTTGCTGCTAAAGGCACGTCAATCATGCTCGGCCAGTTCAGGGAGTCAAACCGGCCACAGCATATACTTCCGTGGTTGTACTGTACCATGTAATTACTGTGTAATTCGTTCTTTAAAGATGAATTAAACTCAATAAGAGAGGGGGCGGGGCTGATGCTCAACCTGCACACAGACTCTGACTGATCAGAGAGAGGGGGCGGGACAGATGATGTCACTACCCCACACGGTAGGGGAGGGACTGTGCTCTCTCTGTGTGGTCAGAGTTCAAATTTCAGAATAAAAGTCCAGTAAAGGGATAAATATACATTTGGCAGATACCAAATATAAACACAGTTTCCTGCTTAAAAGGATTTTAAGCTGTAAACTGTGTTTATATTTGGGATCTGCTGATGAGAACAGTGTGTGAGAGGGGCTGGAACGCTTCCTATAGTTTATTAGAAATGTGGAGGATTTAACAGGAGCCCCCCAAACCCCTCAGGAGCCCCTCAAAGCTGCACATCTGGACTGAGAGGAGCCAAAAACAGTTGTAGCTCCCAGAGGTTTCAGCTGCTTTATTACAGCATTAAACCAGGTTGAGATTCAGAGACAAATACAGGCTGATCCGCAGAGCACCGCGTTCCTAACATCTTCTATTGTTCCACAGCTGGATCTCCCTCTCTGTGTCCCCACCATCTATCTCTCTCTCTCTCCCCCCCCTCTCTCTCTTTCTCCCCATCTCTCTCTCTCTTTCTCCCCATCTCTCTTCTCTCTCTCGCATCTCTCCTCTCTCTGTCCCCATCTCTCTCTGCTCTCTCCCCAACTCACTCTTCTCTCTCCCCTTTCATCTGTTTTTTTCTCTCTCTCTCCGTTCATTCTCTTTCACTCTCTGTTCTCTCTCTTTCTGTTCTCTCTCCCTCCCTCTATTCTCTATATATATTTCTCTCCCTCTGTTCTCTCTCTCTCTCTCCCTCTGCTCTCTCTCTCTATCTCTCTCTCCCTCTGCTCTCTCTCTCTATCTCTCTCTCTCTCCCTCCCTCCCTCTGCTCTCTCTCTCCCTCTCCATCGCTGAGCTGTGGTCTGCTTCTGTAGGGTGTAAATAAACGAATCGGTACCTTCTTATAGTTCTTTCCGAGCCAGACTCGGACGTTGTCGAACTGGGAGACGGTCTCCGCCGCCTCGAAGTGTTTAACATTCGGGCCGCCGTCTTTCTTCCGCACCGCCATCTTTGTCTACAGCCCGTACCGGGTTGCCAGGTGCGGCGGCGAATCCCCGCAGCCTGCCGAATCCCCCGCAGCAGCGCCTTACCCTGCCCCCTCCGCCTCACATCACACTGTTATTATTATTACAACAGCCTCAGTGTCCCCTACACTGTTATTACTGCACCACTGTCCCATACACCGTGATTATTATAACCCCACTGTCCCCTACACTGTTATTAATACAGCCCCACTGTCCCCATAACTGATATTATTACCTACTGTCCCCTAAACTGTTATTATTACAACTTCAGTGTCCCCTACACTGTTATTACAGCACCACTGTCCCCTACACTGTTATTATTACAGCCTCAGTGTCCCCTAAACTCTTATTATTACAGCTCCACTGTCCCCTAAACTGTTATTACAGACCCAGTGTCCCCTAAACTGTTACTATTACAGCCCCACTGCCCCCTACACTGTTATTATTACAGCCCCACTGTCCCCTATACTGTTATTATTACAGCCCCAGTGTCCCCTAAACTGTTATTACAGCACCACTGTCCCCTACACTGTTATTATTATAGCCCCACTGTCCTATAAACTGTTATTATTACAGCCCCAGTGTCCCCTAAACTGATATTATTACCCACTGTCCCAATGCCAATGTCCCCTAAACTGCTATTATTACAGCCCCAATGTCCCCTAAACTGTTATTATTACAGCCCCACTGTGCACTAAACTTACAGCCTCAGTGTCCCCTAAGCTGTTATTATTACAGCTCCACTGTCCCCTAATCTGTTATTATAACAGCACCAATGTCAACTAAACTGTTATTATTACAGCCTCAGTGTCCCCTAATCTGTTATTATAACAGCCCTACTGTCCACTAAACTGTTAATATTACAGCCACACTGTCCCCTATACTGTTATTATTACAGCCCCACTGTCCCCTACACTGATATTATTACAGCCTCAGTGTGCCCTAAACTGTTATTATTTTTACAGCCTCAGTGTCCCCCTAAACTGTTATTATTACAGCCTCAGTGTCCCCTAAATTGTTATTACAACCCCAGTGTGCCCTAAATTGTTATTATTATTACAGCCTCAGTGTCCCCTAAACTGTTATTATTACAACCTCAGTGTCCCCTTAACTGTTATTATTACAAATTCAGTGTTCCCTTAACTGTTATTATTACAGCCTCAGCATCCCCTAAACTGTTATTATTACAAGTTCAGTGTGCCCTAAACTGTTATTATTATTATTATTACAGCCTCAGTGTCCCCTAAACTGTTATTATTACAGCCTCAGTGTCCCCTAAACTGTTATTATTACAACCTCAGTGTGCCCTAAACTGTTATTATTATTACAGCCTCAGTGTCCTCTAAACTGTTATTATTATTACAGCCTCGGTGTCCCCTAACCTGCTGTTAGAACTCTGCTGACACCCCCTGTCCACCATCGGGGGAATTGAACCTGTGACCCCAGGAGCTGGGTCACACAGACCCAATGACCTGCTTTCTGTCTTCACATCAAATCAGATCAACATGTATTTGTATAGTCACAACTGAATTCCACAGAGATTAAACAAAAATAAAAAGGTGAAAAACACATGAAACGAAGGATAAAGACATAAACCTTGACTGAGATAATGGGCGCCAGTGCAGGAAAAACTCCCTCAGAGCTGGAGAAAGACACCTCAGGAAGAACCAGGCTCACAGGGGGACCCTGTGGACATCCTCCTCCGGTCAAACACTCGGGTGTTCTGGTGTAATGATAGTTCGCTGGGTGTCATATTGGTAACATTTGCAGAAATGTAGGGTCTATGTAAACTTCTACATAGTTGCTGATGCAGGTGGGCAACTAGTCCAGGGCAGGGTGAGAAACTAGTCCAGGGCAGGGTGAGAAACTAGTCCAGGGCAGGGTGAGAAACTAGTCCAGGGCAGGGTGAGAAACTAATCCAGGGCAGGGTGAGAAACTAATCCAAGGCAGGGTGAGAAACTAATCCAGGGCAGGGTGAGAAACAAGTCCAGGGCAGGGTGAGAAACAAGTCCAGGGCAGGGTGAGAAACTAGTCCAGTTCCAGTAGCCGGAAGGTGGGAAGCCAATGTGAAGTTGGTGCAGGGCTCAGGGTTCTTCTCAGATGGGTCAGAGGAGCTCAAGATTGTCATCTCAACAGCTCAGGCCGGTGGATCATCATTAACTGGTTAAAGGTACAGAGATGTGATTAGTTTGGTGTTTAGATTTATAGAGAACAGAGAATGTAAACATTAGCAGAGTGCGGCGAGTGACTTCGGCCGATCTGACTGTAACAGCCGAACTGAGGAGAGAACCAGCAGAACATAAACATGGAGCATCCTGAAACATTGGCATCCAAACATCTCCACTGTCACAAACAGTTCCCAAACATCCCAGTTTATCATAAATCCCAGTATCCATGAACTCCTGGATCTGACAATAATAACCAACAGCTACTGAACAAAGTAAGTTTTCAGCCGAGACTTGAAGACTGAGACTGTGTGTTGGTCAAACGATAAATCAGAATCATTTATGATGCCAAGATGTTTTTCTGCTGAAGCAGGTACAACAGAGGATTCAGCCAGAGTTAACGTTAAGTCTGATTTTAGGACCCAAAAGGAGGACCTCCGTTTAGTCACTGTCTGAAAGGAGGAGGTCTTTTATACAGTCCTGCATCTTCTTTAATCTACGTTTATCATCAGGTTTGGCTGATATATACAGTTGAGTATCATCTGCGTAACAGTGGAAGTTAAAGCCATGTCTGTTTATTACTGATTAAATTCCTGATCATTAAAATTCTTGATCATCATAATTCCTAATCATTAAAATTCCTGATCATCATAATTCCTGATCATCATAATTCCTGATCATCATAATTGCCGATCATCTTAATTCCTGATCATCATAATTCCTGATCATCTTAATTCTTGATCATCATAATTCCTGATCATCTTAATTCTTGATCATCATAATTCCTGATCATCTTAATTCCTGATCATCATAATTCTTGATCATCATAATTCCCGATCATCTTAATTCCTGATCATCTTAATTCCTGGTCATCATAATTCCTGATCATCATAATTCCTGATCATCATAATTCCCGATCATCTTAATTCCCGATCATCTTAATTCCTGATCATCATAATTCCTGATCATCTTAATTCCTAATCATCATAATTCCTGATCATCTTAATTCCTGATTATCTTAATTCCTGGTCATCATAATTCCTAATCATCATAATTCCTGATCATCTTAATTCCTAATCATCATAATTCCTGATCATCTTAATTCCTGATCATCATAATTCTTGATCATCATAATTCCCGATCATCTTAATTCCTGATCATCTAAATTCCTGGTCATCATAATTCCTGGTCATCATAATTCCTGATCATCAAAATTCCTGATCATCATAATTCCCTGTCAGATGAAGCTCTATGCTGAACTGTATGTCAGATGTTTAGTCTGATTATTGTTGTCAGACTCAGCTGTAACAGTGTGTGATGATGTAATGCAGTGTGTGTTGGAGCAGCTTTGGGGTCAGTTTAGTGAAAATCGCCGCTTTTTAAGTTTTTCTGCATTTTTAAACCAGCCGATTTGGCGGGAAAACCACAAATCTGGCAACCCGGCCTGTGGACAGGCAGCGCCACCTGCCTCAGTGGGACTGAAACTGCCTCCATTCGGGCTCAGGCTGGACCCTCCAGCTGCCATGGAAACCACGTTACTGTGGAGCCAACATGACAGACCACTGCTGCAGTGACCTCTCAGTCCCATCCCCCTTCTCCAGAAACCAGTCCGCTCATTCGATCAGACACGCCATAAGTGTCGTCATATCTTCAGAACCGCAGCACTGGTTCCGCCATGTTCCTTCAGAACCGTGGCACTACCAGCCGGCAGCCCTCAGCATCAGCTTCCCACCTCAGCTTTCAAATCCACTGCTGAATTCAATCCCACTTTAAACGCAAAAGCATCTTCCAGTGCATGTTTACTGCTCTGTCCACCTGCATGCAGACTCTGACTGATCAGAGAGAGGGGGCACAAAAATTGAAATTAATTCATGAATTAATGTGTCGTCATAGTTTCCATTTCCATGGCGCTGGTGCACGGTTCAGGCAACATGCTCACGTGGGTTTCATATGGGAGAAACCTGGGCTTGGTGGGATCCAGGTGGGCATGGGCTTTGAGGTGGTTTATACTGGTGTTTTCACCGGGAATCAGTTGGGCTGACCAAATGACCATCAGTGCAAACCCATCTTACTCTAACATTGGTCCCATCTACCACCGTCCTTGTCCCATCAGGAATCCTAGTGGACATCCATACATGTGGCCAATATGGAACCTGACTTTATGACAAACCATTATGAGCAAACCTGTTATTTATGATTATACACAGGGTTATATGATGCCAATTACCAGTTCACAACACAAAAATGCCACTTTTAGATACAATGAACGAGGCCCCTCTAGAACCTTCAGTACTAGCCAAACTCCATTAGAGGGCACTGTCAGACAATGAATGGCCATGTTTTCCTTTATTCTTGCCATTTTTGTCTCCAGTCCTGCCATGGACAGCATGCAGATGTAGGCCACATCTGGCGAAGACTGCTGGCCCAGTCTCGACACGGGCAACCTGTGCCATCAATCCATGCAGCAAGTGGGCCAATTAAAATGGAGGATCTGATCCAGAATAATTTTACAATCTGGATGAAAACCTGCTTTGCGTGGTTCCACCTATTCCCTGCACCCTGATCCAGCTCATCATAGTAGTCAGCGTCCTCAGAAGCTGGATCAGAGGTTTTGGGACACAGAACCCGTCCAGGTCGGGAGTTTAAAGGCCTTGACACTATAGCAGGTCTCTTGTCCATCTCTTTAGGAGGTGAAACAGATGGAGCAGGAAAAACCTGAAACTGCATGTCTGATGTCCCTGGGACTGGGCCTGGGCCTGAGAACCAGTGGTACTGGCCAGATTGTGGTCCACATGTTAGGGTAGGCCCTTTAGGACATTTGATTTGGTTCACCTATCATAACTCCACCACCTCACCCAGAGACGCCAAATATCACTTATTTTTACACCCATCAGCCATAACATTATGACCACCTCTTCTACATATCCTCTTTCCATACTGGAGCACTTTTTTGTTCTCTGGGAACGCTGTACTCTGGATCCATGATGGACCCACATTTGGATGCCCATCAGGGTCAGAGATGGCACCTGGGTTGTACGCTGCGCAGGCTGTAATGACCAGGCACATTTGAGTAACCAATCAGAAGAATGATCTCAAGATTCAGATATCAGGATCTACCCTTCTGTTTGCCCAGTCGTTTGGTTTGACCTACCTGTGACCCTGTGGTGATCCCTGTTTTTGCTTTTGTCCTGTCCAGGTCCCCATTATCCTGCTATCTCTACTTCACTGTGGTGTCTTCAGTCCTGCTTCCAACGTCTGCTTCAGGGGTTTGGGTTTTGTGTCCCTGGAGTGGTGTGTTAGGAGGGAGGTTCTGTCAGGATCTGCCACTGTGTTTGTCCTGTCCTTTGATTTTAGTGCTTCCAGGTGTTCCTTATTGTGGTCCCGTCCCCTGTTACCTCTTTCAGGTGTGTCGAATCAGTGTGTGTGTGTATCTAGTCCTGTGTTTGTTTCGCTGCTCAAAACTGTTCTGAAGGCTTTAGAACCGTGTATCATCTCCTCAGAGCTGCACACTGCACTGCATGAAAGGTCTGCATTTCACTTTGAGATGTTTGTTGTTAAGAAATTCTTTTTTATATGCTTTTGTTTTGTTTTGTTTTTGTTTGTTTTCAGAAAACTGTCTGCCAAGGCTGCATTTTACAGCACGCCAGTGCAGAGAGAACCGTGACATTTGTATGTGACAGTGTCGTGCTAGTGGTGAGTGCCAGTTCCTGCAGTTCTTGCAGTAAATAAACGAAAGGATAGAAGCTGTGACCACGAATGCAGTAAACTACCATAATATTCCACTATAATACATTATCATAATGCACTACTGTAATATACTCTACCATAATACACTACCATAATACACATAATACACTACCATAATACAGTAGCATAATTCAGTACCGTAATACACTACCGTAATACTGTACCGTAATACACTACTGTAATACACTACAGTAATACACTACCATAATTCAGTACAGTAATACACTACAGTAATACACTACCATAATTCAGTACAGTAATACACTACCGTAATACTGTACCGTAATACACTACTGTAATACACTACAGTAATACACTACCATAATTCAGTACAGTAATACACTACAGTAATACACTACCATAATTCAGTACAGTAATACACTACCATAATACACTACTCTATTACACTACCGTAGTACACTACATTCAAAGTGGTGCTTGAAAGTTTTGAACCCCTTAGAATGAATCTCGATAAATTTGAGCTTAAACTTCATCAGATTTTCACACAAATCCTAAAAACACCAAATCAAACAAATGGGACAAAATTATGACACTGTCTCATTTGTTTATTAAGGAACATGGTCCAGAATTTCAGATCTGTGAGGGCGAAAGGGTTAGTCTTGATTGCCTCATGCTCCAGTGTCGCACTCCCTGATGTCCAGCAGGTTACTGGACACAAAGTGAAGCATCAGAGTTTAGACTAATGAGCTGTAATGAATGAATGCAGGACTGTGACTCCAACACCGTCGTTACTGTGTCTGTAATTCTGCTCATAGAAATGTCGTGTGTGTGTATGTAGTGTGTAACTGTGTGGGTAATATACTGTGTGTTTTACCTGTTTTTTGGTAAATTGGTAATGAGGGCTCGTCTGTGTGTGGACTGGCCTGCAGTTTCCTCTCCTCCTTCCCGAGGCTTGTTTATGTCACAGTCGTCTTCTTTTGTGCAGCGGTGTTTGTTTCTGTCTCGCCAACAGCAACTCTTTGACCTTTTCGTTATCTACCCTCAAAAGATACTTGCAACCATTCCCCCTCATTACCAAGGATACAAGGATAAGTGTGGATGTGCGTGTGTGTGTGTGTGTGTGTGTGTGTGTGTGTGTGTGTGTGTGAATCTAGGAGATGGGGAGTGAATAATGATCAATACTGTCAGTGGCTCAGTGACTAATTAGTGTATGTGTGTGTGTGTGTGTGTGTGTGTGTGTCTGTGTGTGTGTTTGTGTGTGTGTGTGTGACAGAAACGAAGTCATCTATTTTACAATCATTTTTATTCTGTTTATGTATTTGAATTATTCTTTATTGTGTTTATTTTATTGTGTTATAAATTGTGCTCTGGGGGTGTGCACCCGTGTGATATGTTTATAAATAGGTTTGTGTGTGTGTGTGTGTGTGTGTGTGTGTGTGTGTGTGTGTAGGTGTGTGTTGTATTGATTATTGTAATGTGTGTAAGCTTGTCTGAATGTGTGTGAGGACCTTTCTGTCTGGCCTTCAGCACGGGGATTACTAATGGGGCCAAGCACACACAGACACACACACACACACACACACACACACACACACACACAAACACACACACACTGCATAAATGGCTGTATTTCATATGTTAAAGATTCTGCCGCTTGTAACAACAGCAGCACACTTTTATTTGAGCTGAATAAAAATACACTCATTGTCAAAAAAAAAATAGTTGCACCCAGAAAGAATCGGCTGACTGGAATGAAACGTGGTGGGTGGGTTTGGCATCATGTGACATGAAAATGTTTCACACTGTTAGTGGTAGTCGGTAGAAGAAGGCTCCAGTGACATGACAGATCTGGGAGACCTACACAAACCACAGAGGTGTCCAACATTGTCCAACAGCCACGACTGTGGACATTGAAACGAGCAGTGATGTCCTCCATGAGTCATCCCTAGTGCAGCACCATTGGTAAAGGCCCACCCAACGTAGGACTACATGCACAGAGACTGTTACGATGACTGCAGCTAACCTCCCTGGACGTGGCTGCAAGAGAAAAATTAACCGTAGAGGTGGAAAATAGATGTGGTGACCAAACAGCACAGGTCAACTCCAGTGAACTGCAATACAAGGTCAGTTCCAGATTGCACCGTCCATCGTGACACTGGAATTGGCCAAAATGCTTAACGACAAGCTGCAAAACGTCTGGGACGAGAGAAAACCGGAGCTTTGTGGCACGTTCTCTCTGTCTCTCTGTTTACAGACTCAAAAATGAGACAGCTGGAGCGATTTGGGCCACAATACCTGTGGACAGGTGTAGCGTTACAGAAATCGCTTGATTGCATCATCAGTGCTTACAGGACGCCGTCGGCTGGACATTTCTGGTCGGTGGACTGTTCTCGGTCCAGCAGCGACACTGAGGGGTTTAAACACTCCAGCAGCACTGCTGCGTCTGATCCACACTAACACACCGCCACCATGTCAGTGTGACTGCAGTGCTGAGAACGACCCACCACCCACATCATATCTGCTCTGTGGTGGTCCTGTGGGGTCCTGATTATTGAAGATCAGGGTGAAACTCTTCAATATCATACCCAACACTGGTGCACAACGCTTCACGGAGACACATAGGCTTTGAAAGTTATTTTTATTCTCATATAATCTTCAATATGGTAGAATAAATATCCATAATAAAGAACTGCACAGTTCTGAAATTGCAAGGCATTGCGACGACATTCAGCCCATTACTAGCTACACTTTAAAAGCTCAGTTCACACACTTTATATCAGAACATTTATCACCATGAGGCAACACAGACACATACAGGAGGTTTTATATTACAGATCGATTAGAGGCACAGTCACTCTCTCTCTCTCTCTCTCTCTCTCTCTCTCTGCTCCTCAGCCCCCCTCCACCCCACCCCAATATACACACATATATTAATATGCATTGTACAGTTGATCCTCTATATAATATATCATAGAGTCATATAATACACAAGTGAACGACTGTGGCTTTATACCTTTAGACCTCAGAGTTCCTCAGTTATAAAGTAAGGAACAGTGACGCTGGAACCTTTGCGAACCTTTATTCCTGTTTTCTATTTTACTGCATAAATTTGAGCTAGAACTTCATTGGATGTTCAGAACCGACTCAAACAAATGAGACATATTACACGGTCTCGTTTCTTTATGGAGGAAAATGGTCCAATGTTACAGATCTGTGAGGGCAAAAGTACGTCAATCGTTAGAATCAGTGGGTCATTTGAAGGTTAGTGACCCAGGAGTGCTGGACCAACAAAGATCACACCAAGAGTAAGGTGTGGAATAGTCCACCAGCTCACAAAGGAACCCAATGGAACTTCTAACTGACATGGGTTAATGTTGATCTTCATGAGTCCACCATCAGGAGGACACTGAACAGTGGTGGGCAGGGATGCGAGAAGAAGCTGCTGCTCTCCAACAAGAACATTGCTGCCCGTCTGCAGTTTGATGAAGATCACATTGGAACGTGTTTTGTGGACAGATGAGACCAAAATAGATATTCTGGTTATAATGAGAAGTGTTATGATTGGAGAAAGGAGTCCAGCATTCCAACCTTATCCCATCTGGTACTACTACGGTGGTGGTAGTATCATGGTTCGGGCCAGGATGGCTTGACGTCAGTGATGAAACACTCAATTTTGAATTATACCAGCAAATTCTATTGGAAAATGTCAGAACATCTGTCTCTGAGCTGAATCCCACGAGAATGTGGGTATTGCAACAAGACGACGACCCCAAGAACACACGTCGTTCTACCAAACAATGCTTAGAGAATAAAGGTAATGGTTTGGAATGGTCCAGTCAAAGTCCTGACCTTAATCCAGTAGAAATGTTGTGGGAGGAGCT
Source organism: Acestrorhynchus altus (assembly GCA_034509495.1). NCBI lineage: Eukaryota > Metazoa > Chordata > Actinopteri > Characiformes > Acestrorhynchidae > Acestrorhynchus > Acestrorhynchus altus. The sequence goes on along the minus strand of CM067504.1, from coordinate 1,798,538 downwards.
GAAGCAGCAGTTGATGAGAGGAAACCCACCAACATCATAGAGCTGAAGCTGGTTTGTTTGGAGGAATGGACTCAAATTAGTGCAGATACTTAAAGCAAAGGGTCACATACTTTTGCCTCAGAGATGTAATATTGGACTGTTTTCTTAAATCATTCGTTTTAATTTGGTTGCTTTTAATCTGATGTTTTAGCTCAAATTTATGCAGAAATATAGAAAATTAGAGGGTTCACAAACTTTCAGGCATCACTGTAAATACAATGTACATATTAAAAAGACAGCTGGAGAGAATATAGTGTGTACTCATGCTGTAAAACCAAAGCATAGCATTATGAAGACTCTTATAATGCAGGAGTATCCGTCCTTTCTGGGAGGTCTGGGAGTTCTGGGAGTTCTGTCCCAGACCCAGGACATATATGGTGGGATTCAGTCCAGGCTTCGAGTCTAGTGAAGTACAGAAAATATGCTTCTCGGGATTGTTGTTCTTTGACTTTAAAGACTTAAAGATACTGGAGACACAACAGCTCATGCTCAACATCCAATAAACAGTGGACTGGTTCACATCAGCAATCACCAGGATCTCGTGTTGACAATTTGACAAGAGGGAAGGAGATGTTTCTCTGAAGATAAGGACTTTGAGCTCAAAGTTTATAGGGATATTCAATGTGGGAAGCATGTTTATTAGGATTCTGCCTTGTTCGGTTGCTGAACTATAAACGTGCATATTGGTCCACCGTCCACACACACACACACACACACTGGGGGCAGTGAGCACACATGTCCACAGGGGTGGGCAGCCCTATCCACGACACCTGGGGAGCAGTTCAGTGCCTCGCTCAAGGCCAATTCATTCATGTCCTGCCAGTTCAGGGAATCGATCCGGCAACCTTCCAGTCACAAGGCTGGTTCGCAAGTCAAGGTTAAAGGCGAACGCCATTGATTTTTCAAAATTTCTGCATAATATGTATTTCATTAAAGCGCCATAAACAAAGTAATTCAGGTTTGGTGTGACGTCCTTCATTGCGACTTGACAGTTGTGGAGACAGGTGTCTAATAGCGTCAGTGCATTTTTTCTCTGATCTCTGAGCTGATATATAGTTTTATATTATACAGTACTGTGCAGGTTTTAGTCCCCCTGTCTCACTGAGAATGTAAATCAGATCAGTGAGACTTTACATCTTCAGTAAAACACTAATATTACAATAAACACTCATAACATTCCTACTGAAAGACGTGATTTTCCATCACTGTGTTCATCAAACATCTCCAAAGTTCTCCTGAAGGGACTCTAGTGTCATTTATAGACTCATCAGCACCTGCTTTGCTAAATCAGTGCTTAGTGACATTAAATCAGGTGTGCTGCTGATGGAATTGAACACAGCTTGGGGTCGTCCAGGAGAAATCTGGATCCTTTGTTCTTCAAACCAGCTCAGAAGAACGTGTATTTCTGTTTGCCTGCATCTGGTCTAACGGGATCTGGAGTTTCTACACTGATCGCTCACAACGTATAGCACGATTTTCAAACCATGTGCATAATTTGTCCAAGGTCACCGTCTGGATTTAACTAGGCAAATAAATAAGAGCCTCCCATTGGATAATTACTGAATGGGTGATAATGTTTCAGTTATTTAACCCAAACTGATGCAGTGAGAAGCTTCTCATCTGTTAAACAACCATGTCGAGAGACATCCTGTGGTTGGAAGGTCAGATTATTGGTATCAAGCAGAGAAAACATCTAAGGAGAGGCTGAAACGACTAAACTCAGGTTCAGAACTGACGCATTATTAAACAGCAGAAGGACGGTGGAGAAGCTTCATCTTCCAGGAAGGAATGAGGTCGGAGTAAATCCTGGATGATGGTGATCGGGATCACTCCAATGTTTGGTGAAATCTGATCGTAGAAGAACAACAGTAGAACCCGGTGATCTGTTTAATAGTGAAAGTAAGAGCAGTTCCACGCTCAC
>CM067504.1:1761578-1791578 GCA_034509495.1 Acestrorhynchus altus | reverse complement strand
TCAATAAATATTGATCCAGATCGGAGCTACAGTTATCATCAGTTATTGATCACAAATCCACCTTTTTTTGTCAAATATGGTACGTCCCCGTCCTTCACGTTGCAACTACATGGAGTCAGCCAGGAAGCAGGGTGGATCTTGACAATCTCACCTCAAAATCAACACAACAATGGTTCACTGCCCACGGAAATCCAGGTTTATCCATGGCCATCCCAGTCCCTAATTCAGCACAAAATCTGGGATGAGATGAAGAGGAAAGTCCATAAGCATGGGCTGTGGAATCTGAAGGATCTGGAGGATCTCTTGAAAGTGTTACATGAGAAGACTCAGAGCTACTACCTTTGCAGAGGGACATTTCTGGCCTAAAATAAATAACAAAACATAATCTCAAATAAATGATATAATAATAATAATAATAATAATGTTATTTCATGATCTGTGTCTGAAATATAGGCTAAACATCTGTTTGAATGTTTCTGAGAGTTTAATGTTGTTCTAGGCAAGTCGGCTGAAATGAGGCTCGACTGTAATCTTATAGTGCGTCTGAAAATATTCACAATGTAAAGTCATATACAGTCATTGTCAAATAGCTGCACCCAGAAGGACGTGTGGGACTGCAGTTCTGTTGTGAAGGAAGATGAAGGTGATCAGGATCAATAACTGATGATAACTGTAGTCTGATCTGATCAATATTTGTTGATCTACTCACACAGAAGTGGTGTCTCTCAGGGCGGCGTCGGGTTTAGCACTCTTCTCAAACATAATGTGGGAATTCTAATGGTGTCCTGTGATGATCCATCCCATGCAACTAGTGTTCTCACTCAATTCTACGGAGATGACAATGAGAGTAGTGTTGATAAGCGTCAATGGCATCCCACATTTCAATCAGGGATTTGGAAATCTGGAAAACGTAAATTGATTCATTAGTTGTTACGCCGAGACGTACAGAAAGATGACCCGCTGCCATTCTGAGTGAGTCTGTGACGGTCACCATTGCATTCTTTGGCGACACTGACGTGGTGTTAAAGGCAGTGATCATAAATACCACGTTGACTGTAAGACACTGACTGTGAATTCCAGGAGAAGAGGATTGGAGGTTTATCTGGCTGCCCCAGATGATTGTGGTGAACTTAGTGAAATCTGGTGGCTGAAAGCCGCGCGTCTACGTTACAAATAATGAAAACAAAAATTTTTAATTTTAAGACCAGTCGTGAAATACGTAGACCTGTACTCACGATTCCTCTCACATCCCACCTCTGTTGTTCTCCCCACTCCTCTCCACCCCGGAAGCATGTATCCATTTTTCCTGCCTCCATGCTGAATGAGATGCAGGTCACGCACGTGTCTCCCTGCTGCGCTCGCGCTGTCCGCTCTAAATCAGATTGATTAAGGGCTTGCGGTGGCGCCTCCCGTGGGACCAAGGAGCCAAGGAGCTGCTGCTAATGGAGCCCACTGACCAATAAGAGCGTGCAGGATGACCAGCAGAGGCTGAGCAGGCAGTCAAGTAGGTCATGAAGGTGCAGGGTCTCCCAGAGAGAGAGGAATCTGGGTTCATATCCCAGCATTAAAAAATTAAATATATGAAACAATGATGAAAATGATTCTTTCTCTAAAACGCAGCTGGTGACGTTGTGTCGACTGTAATGGAGTCTCAGAATGGCAGCAGCTCATCTTCAGTCAGACACCGCTTTTGTCTTGGTAGGCGACCAACAGATGCATGTGTGGAGGCACCATGGTCAGCACCAAAATCAATGGTTTGTTGTCACATGTCCAGAAGGTCTGGTGTGATGGTGTGGGTGCAATTTCATACGATGCCAGATCACCTTTGATCTTCATTACAGACCCGTTAACAGACCAGCGTTACGTTAATGAGGTTCTGCAACCAGTGGTTCTACCTTTTCTGAACACACACTCCGGTGCTCTGTTCCAACAGGACGACGCTCGTCCATAGATCTAAATCTTGAACACAGACACTGCGTGAGTCGGTCTCATCTCCAGACCTGTCCCCGATGTGTGGATGCTATTGGACGCTCTATCAACACTCCACCCCTACCATCTGCAGAACTGAGTGAGAACATTCAACCTGCATGGGATGCATGGACCCACCACTCACATAAAAGCTGCTCTGTGGTGGTCTGTAGGGGTTCTGAACATTGAAGATCAGGGTGAAATGATGGTCTACAGTCTGTAATGATTCATTACAAAAGGCTTCATTCATGAATCACGAGTGTGACTAATGACCATTTTGCAATATAGTAGATGTGGCGTCCTTTGCATATAATGCCGCTCGTGACGCGGTTTTGGAAGCATGCCATTGACCATTAAATATGCGTCTGTCAAATTGAAGAGCGTTGATGCCATATGTATTTTCAGTAACACAGAAGTATATCGGACACAACCCCCGTGAGGAGGAACGTGAATCTCCATCAGTAAATATTAACTCTGTGATTTATGGTTCCATGCAGTCATTCATGTACCACTTAACTCTGTGCTCAGCACAAGCTCATGTCCCTAGTACGTTTAAAAAGCTAATTAGCAGAAGGATCCTCAGCGGCTGACTGTGGCTGGAAGCGTTTCTTTATGGATGGTGGACGGTGTACCGTTCTGAGCTACTGCCTCCTTCAGAAAAGGCCAAGACTTCCTTTAACAAATAGACTTCTAATTGTGTCTTGCCACAAGCTGGAAACGTAGAGATCATTCAGGCGTCCTGACACTGACACTGACAACGAGACGCTTGAACAGACCATCCTCCTCTCACGCTCTCTTTCTCACTTACTCACACGGCCTGCAATGTTTGTCTTTCTGAAACCGAGCTTCGTCTTTATCTAGTGCATCTTTAGAACCTGCAATGATACAATACAAGCAGACTCTGTGAGTTAACATGCAGGGTGATGATAAGAGTGAGTACAAACTGACCAGGGATGGACCTGCCATTGGGAGAACTGGGAAAATCCCATTGGGGTGGGTATGAGATGGTTGGTGTACCAAGTGTGGGCTCAGTGACCGCAGCCTGGCCATAGGTCAAGTTAAAACAATCCCACACATTTACAATCAGGGATTGGTCTGGAGAAGAGACTGGCTACCTCTTGACACCAGACACCCGACAGATCTTGGCACAGACCGCGGTGCCTCCACACACGGGACAAAAGTGGGTCTCGTCACTGAAGATGTTGATTGAATCTGAATTATTGTTATGTATTGTTTAATGTTGAGGGAACGTGTATGAAAAAATGTGAGGAGGTCTGACAATACTGAGTGCTCCAGGATGGAGAGGAAGAACAGACCAGGCAGAATCAGTGTCTTCCTCTGAGGGCTGGTCCTTCTGCGTGGTGCTGAAGGCTAATTGGTGGTTCAGGTGTACACTGCTCAATTAGGAGTGTTCAAATTGGCGGTTGACTTCGGATGGAGCCTGGGTGATGAAAGAGGAGATACTGGGACATTTAACAGAATATTATATAATGTGTGTGTGTGTGTGTGTGTGTGTGTGTGTGTGTGTGTGTGTGTGTGTGTGTGTGTGTGTGTGTGCGCGTGCGACAGGGGGTGTCCTTTATTGGGCTTCTTTGCAATCCCACATTGACGTTAATCTCTGCGTTTGTATGAGTTCGACCTTTAGGCTGCTCTATTCAAAGGGCAACGAAAACACAGGAAATGAGAGAGAGCAGGAAAAGTGAGGGAGAGAAGGATAACGAGGGCAGAAATGTTGAAGAAGGCTGCTGAAAGAAATGCTGGGGGTGTATTCGGTACGGCACACCGAGTCTCCTGCGGCTCTCTGTTACACCAACAATGGCTTTGCAGTGGCATCAAGGTAATGCAGGTTTCCATCATCAATGATGAATGAATTAATGGGAGGATGTAAACTCATTAGCTGTGCTCTAACTGACAGGCTGTTAGTGCCTCTGATCACACCTCCTCTGTATCGCACTGTAATTAGCTGTGTGGTACACAGACGTCCACTGAGACAGGCGGGGGAGAGAGAGAGAGAGAGAGAGAGAGAGAGAGAGAGAGAGAGAGAGACCTCACCTACCTCACCATACTTCATCCTCACCATGTATCTCATCATACTTCATATCTACTTCACCATACAAGCTACCTCATCATACCTCACCTACCGCACCATATTCTATGCATATAAAGAACAAGTACAGTATGTGAATATAGGAGTATGTGTATATAAGAGTAGGTGTATATAGGAGTATGTGTATATAGGAATATGTGTATATATAGGTGTAGGTGAATATAGGAGTAGGTGTATATAGGAGTAGGTGTATATAGGTGTAGGTGTATATAGGAGTAGGTGTATATAGGTGTAGGTGTATATAGGAATATGTGTATATAGGTGTAGGTGAATATAGGTGTAGGTGTATATAGGTGTAGGTGTATATAGGTGTAGGTGTATATAGGAGTGTATGTGTATATATAGGAGTATGTGTATATAAGAGTAATATTATATAGGAATATGTGTGTATATAGGTATAGGTGAATATAGGGTAGGTGAATATAGGGTAGGTGTATATGAGTGTGGTGTATATAGGAGTAGGTGTATATAGGTGTGAGTGTATATAGGAGTAGGTGTATATAGGAGTATGTGTATATAGGAATATGTGTATATAGGTGTAGGTGAATATAGGAGTAGGTGTATATAGGTGTAGGTGTATATAGGAGTATGTGTATATAGGAGTATGTATATAAGAGTATGTGTATATAGGAATATGTGTGTATATAGGTGTAGGTGAATAGGAGTAGGTGAATATAGAGTGATTTATATAGAGTGTAGGTGTATATAGGAGTAGGTGTATATAGGTGTATGTGTATATAGGGTAGGTGTATATAGAATGTATGTGTGTATATAGACAAGTGTATATAGGAGTGGAGTTGTATATAGGAGTAGGTGTATATAGGTGTAGGTGTATATAGGAGTGGGTGTATATAGGAGTAGGTGAATATAGGAGTATGTGTATATAAGAGTATGTGTATATAGGTGTAGGTGAATATAGGAGTAGGTGAATATAGGTGTAGGTGTATATAGGTGTAGGTGTATATAGGTGTAGGTGTATATAGGAGTAATAATGTATATAGGTGTAGGTGAATATATAGGAGTAGGTGTATATAGGTGTAGGTGTATATGAGGAGCCATGTATATAGGAGTATGTGTATATAAGAGTATGTGTATATAGGAATATGTGTATATAGGTGTAGGTGTATATAGGAGTAGGTGTATATAGGTGTAGGTGTATATAGGAGTAGGTGTATATAGGAGTATGTGTATATAGGTGTAGGTGTATATAGGGTAGATTGTATAGAGTAGAGTGTATATAGGTGTAGGTGTATATAGGAGTATGTGTATATAGGAGTATGTGTATATAAGAGTATGTGTATATAGGAATATGTGTATATAGGTGTAGGTGTATATAGGAGTAGGTGTATATAGGTGTGAGTGTATATAGGGTGGGTGTATATAGGAGTATGTAAACAAGTAAATGTCTACACACTATTTTTTAGTTTTACCAAAATCTTTATTGTAAAGTATTGTAATTTATATGCAGCAATGTTGTCACTTACATTTGTAATTAATATTGCCTTTAGAGTTAGAGAGAGAGAGAGAGAGAGAGAGAGAGAGAGAGAGGAGAGAGGAGGAGAGAGAGAGAGGGGAGAGAGAGAGAGAGAGAGAGAGAGGAGAGAGAGAGAGAGAGAGAGGAGAGAGAGAGAGAGAGAGGAGAGAGAGAGAGAGAGAGAGAGAGAGTTAGAGACTAAAATGAATTAATTAACTGCAGAATTTGTTGCTTCTGCTCGGGAATGTCAGAATACTGGGTATTTGTTACTTTAGATGAAAGCGACCTTGAGGGTGCTTAACATCTGAGAAATATTCTGAAATTAGTTTATTAAAAAAAACAACACCATTAACTTCCATCTACAATCTTAGAGCATAATTAGAAGGTCTGAGTCTAAATTACAGTCTGGATATATTCAGTCACTGAGCAATAATAATAATAATGATAATAATAATGATATAATAATAATAATAATAATAATAATAACAACAATAATAATAATGATAATAATAATGATAATAATAATATTAATAATAATATTAATAATAATATATCATAATAATAATGATAATAGCAATAATAATAATAATAATGATAATAATAATAATTATTATTATTATTATTATAATAATAATAATAACAATAATAATAATAATAATAATAATAATATGTGATAATAATAATGATAATAATAATAATAATAATAATAATAATTATAATAATAACAATAATAATAATAATAACAATAATAATAATAATAATGTAATATAATAATAATAATAACAACAATAATAATATAATAATAACAATAATATAATATATATAAATATAATAATAATAATAATAATATGTAACAATATGTACAGTTATAATAATAATATGTAATAGTAGCAATAATATGTGTGTAATAACAGTAATAATAATATATTAACAATAATAATAATAATAGTGATAATAATAATAATAATAATAATAATAATATAATAATTGTATAATTGTATACAATAATATTATTATATGTATATATAATGCATATATAAATGGGTAACAAAACAAATTGATGTTTGTTAGAAACTAACAATAATAAAAAGGTATTAATAATGTGGAATTAAAGAATTAAAATTAAAATTTGACATCAGCTGTTCAGTGCTTTGCTCAAGGGCACTTCATTCATGTCCTGCCAGTTCAGGGACTCAAACCAGTGACCTTCCAGTCACAAGGCTATTTCCCGAACCACCAGACCATTTTAAGATTGTGGTAATAAAACTGTTACATTGGTGAAATTAAGGCGATGCTCGGATCACTGTTCCTTTTCTCACGACAATCGAGGTGCATCATAATGGTGAAGGTAATTCTGTTCGTGGTATCGTTAATAAAACTGTGACCTGTGATAAGGTCAACAGACATTCACTCTCTCGCTCTCGCCCCCCCATTTCTGCTCATCTATCTTACTTACTCTGATCTGATGATGTCTGTGCCTCTGGCCTCGCTGCAACTCTCTCTCGACCTCCCTGTCTGCTCTCCTCTGATTAGCCATCCATCTTCCTCTCCTCCGCTCATCTCTCATCCCACAATCTTGCTCCTCCTGTTCCCCATGGGTTATCCGTTCACCCTATTCTGTGTTTTGGTCTTTTCTTGCCTTGGAACTGTTATATTTAAAGCAGGGCATTTTAAAATGTTCTTGACCACTCATGGTTTCAATTTCATTCTCAGCCACCTTGTTTCTCCTCTCTGTCCATCCAATCAGCTCCTCTGACCACACACAGGAGCTCTTTGTGGTTCTATAATTCAGACTGTAGTTCATCTGTTTCTCTGTGGACTTTATTCTCCTCCTTTCACCCTGATCTTCAATGATCAGGACCCCACAGGACCACCACAGAGCAGATATGATGTGGGTGGTGGGTCATTCTCAGCACTGCAGTCACACTGACATGGTGGTGGTGTGTTAGTGTGTGTTATTAGCACCCAGTGAGTGGATCCAGGCCTTGCGGTGCTGCTGGAGTGTTTTAAACCTTTGTGTTCCACTGCTCCATGACTCAATGCTGGGGGGCATATCCCCTCTAGCCCACACCTGGTATTGAGATGGAGACAATAGGCTCATGTTTATCTGCTCCAGAGAGTCCTATTCTACTGGCAGCACTTCCCTACAGGGACATTTGTAAGTTGCTCTGGATAAGAGCGTCTTCTAAATGCCATAAATGTAAGTGACTAGACTAGCTCTGTGTGCATTTGCACATCTGTGTCAGCAATGGGTGCAGCTTAAAGTAGCTGAATGCATTCATTAGAGAGTGTCCACAAATATTTGGACAGTGCGAATTGCAGTCAGAACGTAATCACATTTCTAGTAGTTTGCCCATGTGTGTGTGTGTGTGTGTGTGTGTGTGTGTGTGTGTGTGTGTGTGTGTGTGTGTGTGTGAATATGAGTGTGTGCTCTCTTTCCAAATGGAGCCTGTGTGAGAGGACCTTGAGAGTTTAGCTAAACAGAAAGATAATTAATGAGACCACAGATGGACATACAGCATTGTGTGTGTGTGTGTGTGTGTGTGTGTGTGTGTGTGTGTGTGTGTGTGTGTGTGTCACAGGTGGAAGGAGGAATCTCATCTTAAAGGCATGAATGGTTAACCCAGAAGAGGAAAGCACTGAAATGACAATATATCACAGCATGCAATAAACCAGCTAAACCTATAGGCCACACACCCCCAGTCACTCCCCTCCCCCACACCTCCAGGCACCCCGTCCCACCCCATCCCACCCCACCTCGTTCCCATGCCTCCAGCTCACACACTCTCACTGTCCCTTTACTCTTAATAGAGACAGTAGTGTTAAATCAATGAACAGTCTGGCCCGTTATATGTGGACCTGTGTGTGTGTGTGTGTGTGTGTGTGTGTGTGTGTGTGTATGTGTGTGTGTTCCTTATATATTCTGTAATAAAACGGTTGTGCTGTATGAGTGTCACGGGAGCCATTCTCGTACTCCTCTAGGACGGAGACTCAAAGAGAAAAATGGCAGATGCAGGGAGGATTTCGAACAGGACGACGTCTTAAATCCTGTAGAGAAATTCCGTATGTCCTCCTGCTAAATGACAGCAGTTGATTGCTGGATATTCGTCCCTGCGTACGAATACAGGAACCAACAAGGTTCTGGTGTTACTTGGAAGGAAGATAAAGGCGTCGGGTTTAACGCAACACGCCAGACGTCTCTGCATGGAGGTGTAGAGGTTCCTAATGGTGTCCTGTGATGATCCATCCCATGCAGCTTGAATGTTCTCACTCAGTTCTGCAGATGGTGTGGTAGGGGGTGGAGTGTTGATAGAGCGTCCAATAGCGTCCACACATTTTCAATCAGGGACAGGTCTGGAGATGAGACCGACCACGGCGTAGTATCTTTGTCTTCAAGACGAGATCTTGAGACGGCAGCAGTGTGTGGACGAGCGTCGTCTTGTTGGAATAGAGCACCGGAGTGTGTGTTCAGAAAAGGTAGAACCACTGGTTGCAGAACCTCAGTTCTGTTGGGTCACTCTGCACATGCCGGACAATCTGTTGGTTCCCACTCTCTGTGGATTGTGTAGGTCTCCCAGATTCTTCATGTCACTGGTGTGGGCTTTCGTCTATCCACTACTGCCAACAGCGTGCTACAGTAATATCTACAAGACCATCCCACTTCCCAGAGTCCTACAATCATCTCAAACTCCTCCAACTTCTCCGAGACAGATTTCGCTTAAATGATGCTCCAACACAACAGCACAAGTAAGAACGGAAAGCACGTGCAACGAGACAACCTCGGATAGTCAAGACAGGTACAGTGATAAGGCTGTCTTTGGTGTCATGTGCATGTCTCACAATGACAATCCTACCTACCAAGTTTCCTTCCTGTCAGATGATTCCTTCTGGGTGCAACTATTTTTTGATGATGGTTACAATTAGCAGCTCCTAAAAGAACACCATGTACCCGAACTCAGATTTGAGTTTTGCTGTTCCAGAGAAATGCATTTATGGTTATTTGAAATGCACAAGATGCCGACACAGCAGTTAAATCATCTGGGAAAGATGTCCAGCGTCCATAAAGTCCAGGTTCAAATGCCACAGCAATAGAGCAAAGAAAAAAGACTGTACGTCAGCTGGTTTGAATATCTCTGGCCTTACACTGTCCACACAAGTCCACAAGTCCAAAAAGGCAGCGCGAAGCAGGAAAGACAAACAACGATTTGAGGGTTTCTTGTATTAGACGTCTCAAACGTCTTCACCGTCACAGCCCCTTTCAGCCGTCTCTCAAATAAAACCACCACACCAAAAGTGCTGACGTCTGAACATCCTGAAAAACCCAGAAAAACGGTCTACTGTGCAAAAACCTTGCATTTCCAAAAAAACAACGACTTTACAGAAGATAAAAAAAAAACATCTAAACTATTAATGGAAGTTTGTCCTTTTTATTTATCAACCATTTTTATTTTTATGAAATTCGGTCACAGTGTAAAGAACAGCTGCCATTATCTGTATCTGTCTTCAAGACGAGATCTCGAGACGGCAGCAGTGTGTGGACGAGCGTCGTCCTGTTGGAATAGAGCAGCGGAGTGTGTGTTCAGAGAAGGTAGAACCACTGGTTGCAGAACCTCATTAACGTAACGTTGGTCTGTTAAAGTGTCTGTAATGAAGATCAAAGGCATCGTACGAAATTGCACCCGCACCACGACACCAGACCATTGATCTTGGTGCTGACCTCGGTGCCAGCACACCCGGATTTGTTGGTTGTCTCCACCGAGACATAAATGGACATGTCACTGAAGATGACCTGCTGCCACTGACGGATTCCTTCTGCCTGCAAGTGTTTTTTTAACGAGTGTGTGTCCACCTAATTTAACTGCAATAAAAGGCTTATTAACACAACATTCCAGAAGCTCCCAAGGGTCCTCAGCTTCTCATCTCACTGTCTGAATTTGCCACCAGAGGAAACATGCAGGTGTGTGTGTGTGTGTGTGTGTGTGTGTGTGTGTGTGAGTCAGAGAGAGAGACAGAGGGTGTGCGTAAACACACATTAGCAAGGGAATTTTTTCATCTCTCGTTGGATAATCCCTGCTTTTCTCTACTCTGTTCTGTGACTCAAATCAAAAACTGAACGGTTGAGTTGAGAGCAACCGAGTCCCCGATCCGTGTCATGTTTCACCAGATGGAGACTTGTATTTTCTTCTGGTAGTTCTTTCACTCTCCACTTATCCGTTTATTCAAAAATCCTGGGGTCCTATGAGGACTGCTTCCAGCTGTTGCATTTCGTTCCACTCCAAAGAGAGAGAGAGAGAGAGAGAGAGAGAGAGAGAGAGAGAGAGAGAGAGAAGTAGTGAAGTAGTTAGAAATCCTCCTTCTTCTACAACCACTGTCCATTTGATCATCTCCTCGAAACTAATATATATGTATGTATTGTGTCTTTGATCCATAAGAGTGATCAGTGTAGAAACTCCAGACCCCGTTAGAACAGATGCAGGTAAACAGAAATACAGATTTTCTCCTTCTGAAGAAAGCAGCTGAGATCTTCTGAGCTGGTTTGAAGAACAAAAGTTCCAGGTCTCTCCTGGACGCCCCCAGCCAGTGCCTGTATGTGTTCAATTCCATCAGCAGCACACCTGATTTAAAATCACCAACCACTGATTTAGCAAATCAGGTGTTTATGAGACTATAAATAATCACCCCTTCAGGAGAACTTTGGAGATGTTTAATGAACAGTGATGGAGAATCTCCACTTTCTGTAGGAATGTCATTAGTGTTTATTGTAATATTAGTGTTTTACTGAAGATATAAACTCTCACTGCTCAGATCAGATTTACACTAAAACTTTGCACAGTACAATATATGGTTGGATCAGACACAGCAGTGCTGCTGGAGTGTTTAAACACTGTGTCCACTCACTGTCCACTCTATCAGACGCTCCTACCGAGTGTCTCCACCTTGTAGATGTAAAGTCAGAGACAGAAGCTCATCTGTTTCTGCACAGTTTGTGTTGGTCGTCCTCTAGTCCTTCATCAGTGCTCACAGGACGCTGCCCACAGGACGCTGTCGGCTGGACATTTCTGGTCGGTGGACTGTTCTCGGTCCAGCAGTGACACTGAGGGGTTTAAACACTCCAGCACCACTGCTGTGTCTGATCCACTCGTACCAGCACAACACACACTAACACACCACCACCATGTCAGTGTGACTGCAGTGCTGAGAATGACCCACCACCCACATCATATCTGCTCTGTGGTGGTCCTGTGGGGTCCTGATCATTGAAGATCAGGGTGAAAGGAGGAGAATAAAGTGTAGAACTAAAAGGTGAACCTGTTTGGTCAGTGGAGTTTACAAAAAGCTCTTGATCATTCTCTCTCTCTCTCTCTCTCTCTCTCTCTCTCTCTCTCTCTCTCTCTCTCTCAGTAACTTCAGCAAAGTCTGTAATGGTACGATGAGAAGATGGCTGCTGAATTATTGAAAGGCTGCTTTTCCAGATCTTATTTGAATGTTAAATTCATTCCTTTATCTCATCTCAGCGAACAACAATCCCAAAACTCATCGAGGACGCCGGTCGTTCAGGCCAGATCGCTGCTCGCTCGTCCTGTAACTCAGCAACATTCGTTCGGGTGAAGTGCTGTAAGTACTGGTGTGAAATTCACTTCAGTCAGATGAGCGGCCTCTCACATCGGTGACCCTGGTGTTCATGTGTATCGTCACTGTCCAGTGAAAACCATGTATCTCCTAAAAGGTGACTTTACGGCAAAATCATGATGGACTATAGATGGACTAAAACCAGACAACAAGGAGACACATGGTTTTCACAGGACAGCAGGGATGTGTGTACAGTGCATGGGGCACGGTTCAGTGTCAGCCTGGATTCAAGAAGGGGGACAATGATCTGAACTCATACCTCCATCTTAACCTAACCCTTACCCTGTCCCTAACCTTAACCTTAGGACAATGGGACATTCGTAACGTTTGCACGACATTGTCACTCATTTCTACAAACTCCAAAACAGTTACAAGGTGCATGATTTTCATAAGCTGTCGTATGTTCACATGCAGGTGACCATCCCCTACCTGTCCGTTCTTCTTGAGGTCTGCCCACATACTGGTTCCGTCCCCTCCCCTCATGAGGACGTGGTAGGTGAAGTAGTAGATTCCAGGCAGAGGACAGGTGAACTTGCCCGTGGTGGGTTCATAATAATTCCCCACATTGGTCACCACATCATCAAATTTGAGGATCTCACTGCCCTCGTGCTGCTTGCGTAGGCCAGCGTAAAAGGCTATTTTGGGACTGTAGAATGAAGGGACATATCCTCCTGGGCCAGGTCCAGGGGGACCGGGGGGACCTGGTTTGCCTGGCTCACCAGGTGGCCCTCTTGGGCCTGGGGGCCCTGGGAGCCCTGGGTTACCACGGAAACCAGACCTCCCTCCCCCTCTGCGGCCAGGGATGTCTTGTGGAGGTGGGGAAACTGGTGTGAGTTCGTTAGTGGGCGTGAGAGAATCACACACCATCTTACAACTGCCCAGCATTTCATAATGTGTCCCTCCACTCCCGGCTCCACCCAGCTTGGTGCTGTGGACCAGCAGCGGGATGGCAACCAGCAGCACCAGCACCATGGCCACACCCACTGCAGCGCCAATGACGCGCTTCCTGCGGCTGAGGCGGGAGGCCGCCAGAGAGAGGAAGTCCTCCTCGCCTTTTGAGGACACGGGGCCGGCCAGAATGAACTCAGGGAAAAGGAGAGGACTAGGGTGAGAGACTGGGAGGGACGCAAAAATTTCAATGGGACAAGAAGATGTTCAGAACAATCCGATATCCTTCAATAATTATCCTCAGTAAGACATCAACCTCAGAAGACTCTATACAGTCACATGGAAGGGCTAAAGGCCTCGAACCCCAACTACATCACCTATGAGTTTCAGTAATCCAGAGGCAGCATGTGGGGGGATTATATGGGGAGGGGGGCTTCCGTGCCTCCAAACGTTTGTCCTTCGGTGGCTATCAGCTCCTATGGAGGTGAGATGGAGCTGAGCTGAGAAGTTGTATCCTGCTGGTTATTTACTTCTATAGATGTGGAGAGTTGATATCAGTGTCGCTTCGCCTTATTTGGACGTTAAACTCCTTGGTGTCACCGAAGCTCAAGATGTCTGGAGAATCCCTGGCAGAGTCCATGTCCACTGCAGCTCTGAAACTGCCTTTCATTATGTTCCTCCTCTGGAAAAAAACACCACTTTCTCAATCTTCCCAAACACAAGCGTTTCCCTCAAACCCATTCGACGAATTTGGTCACTTTTTCACGCCAATCTCCCCTTCGGGATCCACGTCCGTCCGCTCGGCTGCATTATCTGGATTGCAGATAGATGGGAGGAAGGAAGGAGCGGGAATGTGAATATGAAATCAGGCTGGCAGGGTTTTAGTTCCCGCGGGTTTTCAGTTTCAGTTCACTAACCGTCTGAGTCCTTTAGGTTCCGAGACCGACTGCCTTAGACACGCAGGACTGCCACTGTCCTCCTGTGTTAAAAAAAACAAACGAGAACGAAATAGGATTGAATTATTTCAACAGTTCTGTTGAAATATTATTGAATAAAATCATTAACATGTAAGATTTCTATGAATCAGATCATCTGTCACTGCACTGTTAACAGGTCTGGAAATGAGCCTCAGTCTGACCATAAAAAACGTTTTAATTGATCAATATATTTGATAAAACACTCTATCTATCTATCTATCTATCTATCTATCTATCTATCTATCTATCTATCTATCTATCTATCTATCTATCTCTCTATCTATCTATGGATCATTTCATCATTTAACCCGTGTATTCATCTGTAATATTCTATATTCTGTTCCATTTTTCTGCTGTATTATATATAATAACAGTAAACCAGTGTTTATTGACAGTTTATTAACAGTAAATAAGTGTTTATTATCTTGTTCTGAATATTGAGGGACTGTATTTATTGATTACGAGCTCTTCCTGAGCTGTTAACACAGATACTCATCACTGGTTAAAAGCAAACTGGTGATAGTTTTCACCCATTTAGGAATAAAACCGTACCAACGTTCATCACACAAACAGCTAGAACTGCCCAGATCTGTTCTGCAGGGAACCGTTGCCTTTTAATGAGGGTCTTAAAAGCTTCTGGTTGTGTTTTGTTCTCACGTCGTTCGTCCTTACAGTTGTACTAATTTGGCTTCGAACAAAAGAGCAACTTTTAAAACGAGTTTTTGAACTGAGCAATCAGTTAGTCTTTCTTTTTAATCGATTATCGTTCACATCAGAACATTATGACCATTATTCTCCCCTCACTGTCCATCCTATCAGCTCCTCTGACCACACAGGAGCACTTTGAGGTTCTACAATTCCAGACTGTAGTTCATCTGTTTCTCTGCAGACTTTATTCTCCTCCTTCCACCCTGATCTTCAATGATCAGGACCCCACAGGACCACCACAGAGCAGATATGATTAAAATTAAAATTAAATAATTCAATTAAAAATATATGAATGAATGAATGAATGAATGAATGAATGAATGAATGAATGAATGAATGAATTGAACTTGTGATTTCATTCATGCTGTTTCTATGAAGTCTCTGGATCTGATCTGAAGCTGATCTTTCCTCACCTTCAGGACCAGGTTCTGCTCCGGTTCTCCTGTCGGGTTCTCAGGCTCACCGGTTCGGGTCTCTCTGCATCTCTCGCGCTTCGGCTTCAGTCGCTTCCAGCACAAACCATCTCCATCATCTCCCCGACCTCCTCACACCTGCACTTTCTCACCTTTTCTCTCCTCCTGTCTGTGAGCGGAGCCCCGCGCGCGTCCGCGCGTTGCAGGATCAGCGCAGAAACGAGGAAGGAGCGCAATCTTGCGGAGAAGCAACAGTTTCCTCACTTGTGTGATCGGAGTGAGGAGCTGCTGCGCCTCCCGCTGCAGCGCTCCCCCCGCCCCCGCCCCCTGCCGCGCTCTGCGCTCTGCGCTCACCTGTCCGCGCGCGCGCTCAGCTACTGCACACCTGGGAAAGGTGAGGTCCAGTCGTGGGTCAGGTGAGGTCATTAATGTTCAGGTGAGGTGCAATCGTGGGTCAGTTTGGGTCATTAATGTTCAGGTGAGGTCCAGTCGTGGGTCAGGTGAGGTCATTAATGTTCAGGTGAGGTCCAGTCGTGGGTCAGGTGGGGTCATTAATGTTCAGGTGAGGTCCAGTCATGGGTCAGTTTGGGTCATTAATGTTCAGGTGAGGTCCAGTCGTGGGTCAGTTTGGGTCATTAATGTTCAGGTGAAGTGCAATCGTGGGTCAGGTGGGTTCACTAATGTTCAGGTGAGGTCCAGTCGTGGGTCAGGTGGGGTCATTAATGTTCAGGTGAG
Organism: Acestrorhynchus altus; assembly: GCA_034509495.1. NCBI lineage: Eukaryota > Metazoa > Chordata > Actinopteri > Characiformes > Acestrorhynchidae > Acestrorhynchus > Acestrorhynchus altus. The sequence goes on along the minus strand of CM067504.1, from coordinate 1,775,678 downwards.
GTCCAGTCGTGGGTCAGTTTGGGTCATTAATGTTCAGGTGAGGTCCAGTCGTGGGTCAGGTGGGGTCAGCTCCGGGTACCCCATTAGAGGAATTCTGTACTAAAAAATCAAATGTACAAACGAACCCCTAAATGTTGTAAAAATCACCCAAAGCTGGGATGGTTTTCCCAGAGGAGGGTCAGTATTGTGACTGGTCAGGGATTTTTACTGACCATAGAAATATTACCCAGATCACAATAATGCAGTGAGCATACATCAGTCTGCTTGCTTAATAAGGTCAGCACCTCACTGACTGGTCAGCTGGTCCACTCTGGGACACTTATATTATTATCCCGAGAACAAGATCTGATTTTTTTATTTTAGAAAATAAACAAATGTGACAAAGAACCAGAACAAAATGAAGCTTTATATATAAAAATCATTTTGGAATTGCTCATCACTCTTCATCACTTTTACACCTGGAAGAATATCAATTCCACATTGACCAAAAAAATCAGGAAACACCAACAATACTTCAACTAACTTTTACTTATTAAACTTTTATTTGTCAGAAATATCAGCAGATTATAAAAAACTATAAGAGAACTCATATATTAACAAGAATAATAAAACTATCATTTTATCTGTGACATGTGACTCTGAATTTCACTCATTTTTATTTACTGAATTTACTTTCATGGTGCAAAATGAAACTAGCAGGACTCAAAATCACCTTCACAAGCTTAACTACTTAAAGTGTCCATCTTATTCCTCCCTGCAGGGTTGCTCCTCACTCTCCTCTATATCAATGTTCACGGCCTCACTTCATGTTCCAGATCAGACGGTTCAGCACTTCTCTGTCAACCTGTTCCAGTTAAGCCATCCATTGCATAGTGGAGCCGTTTTTGTACCATATCATACCATAACTAGTTAATAATCCTTTTGTGGGCAATAAAAGTAATTAATTTTAATTAACAGCTGACGATTTTAAAATAATACTCAGGTAGGACAAAACGCTGCCACTACTCACTTAGAAATTCAATGATAAAATGTTTTCTTCTCACCTCAGAAGCACCAACCTGCTGCAACCGTGCGGGTTTGATTCCCTGAACTGGTAGGACATGACTGAAGTGCCCTAGCTGCTCCCAGTGTCCCACAGTTAAGGCTGCTCACCACTCCGGGCATGTGTGCTCACTGCCCCCTAGTGTATGTGTGTATCACTGAACTGAGGGGTAAATGTATGGATTGGCTCTATATGCATGTTTATGTTTATGTTTATGTTTATGTTTACCTAGAAGCTGCGTTGGCTTCTTCAGTCCACCATATTGGTCCAGGCAAGACTGGCATGTAACTAAATACAGGTAATGGGTTGTTTGTTATGTTCAGGATGTTTTGACCAGTGTGGAGTCCAGTTTAAATCCCGAAAGAGAGGAGTGTGTATCAGTGTTTTCCTTAATGTGCTGGAAAGTAAGTCCTAATTCATAATGGCCACACATTATAACTCAATATAATTCGATGCCATTAGTGCCCACATTGGGAACTGGCACCTTTCGTTAGTACTTTACCTTTGATCCACCGATTTCAAAATCTCAACCTCAACCAAAGGGATGATTCTGCTCTGAAATCAATGATGCATCAACATCATCTTGCTTTGCGGGAATTATTACCGAGACATTTTACAAAACAAATGCACGTGCAGTGCCAGAATATAACACATTAACAGTAAAACGTTGTCGTATTGTCCATATTGTCCACCTCTAATCCAAACGGGAGATGTTATAGCTTGTATGTCTTCCGATTTCGATGAAAAAGGTCCAAAACAATGAGCAAAGACTGTTAGTGCCAGACAAGTGTCTCAGTCCGTTACATACAGGTATAAAAAGGTGTCACATCAGTATCACTTCTCAAATCACCTGCTGGTGTGAACGCAGGTTTCTCACGAGCGTCGTCGTCCCTGCTTCACCAAAGTTACATAGTGCATTTGAGCCCATGTTGTCAACAGTAGAGACACAGTTAGTCATTTAATTAGTCAGTGGAGCTTCGCAATTATTTTGAAGCTTTTAAGGCACAAATGATGGATAGTTTTTCTCACACAGATTTTTAAAAACACGTTAAAGCCGATTTACTAGGTTTTTTATTAAACTCTGAAATGATTTATGAGCCTTTAAGTTCCGATATTCCGCGCAGCTGTAATTAATACCCCGAACCTAGTGAGTTTGAAAGCTGTGCGAGTCCCAGCCTCATTCTTACACGGAGAGTTTGAGAGGTTTGTGTGTATATTAGTCTCACCTCATAGTTTTATCGGTAACCAGATGTAGTTTTAACCACGTCCATCGGTCTGTATCAGTACGAGAAAAGGGTGAATGCCTGAAAGCGCCCACAGGATTCATGAGCCCACCGTATAGCGTTTCCCCTTCGACCAAAAACGCAGCAGACTGGCTTTTCTGTTTCCTCCCTTCCTTCTTAACTCAACCCTCGCTTCACTGCCATTCCCCCAGGAGCCCACCAGCTATCCACTGCAATCCACCGCCAACTGCACCGAGACAGGGCTCATCCCTCCAGGTCTCCCCACCTCTGATTACGAACCCGTTCCTGATGATCGGAATGATCGGCTCACTTAAAAATCAGGCTCGAACCGCAGCTTAGACTTTAGGCCGGAGCGAAGAGTGCACGCCGGAGAAAGAGTGACAGAAAGGTGGAAAGGGTGAGAGAAAGCTAGAGGGTGAGGATGACAGGGAGTGGACGGGGGTGGACGAGAGAGGCCGGGAAGGAGAGACGGCGAGGAGGGATGACAGAGAGGTGTGCGGGGTTAGAGAGAGATAGAATGACAAAGAGACAGTTTAGCAATGTTTTCAAGTCTGTTGTCAGTGCGCGCGAGCGTGCGCGAGTGCGTGCGTGTGTGTTTCTCTTGCCTTCAGTGCTCATTAGCAGTGAAAGACACATTGCTCCTGACAGCTTCTCCCCCTCTTCTGCTCTCTTTACATTTCACCTCTCTTTCTCCACCACTCAGTCTTTCATCATTGTTTATGACTCCATCACCCTCTCTGTGGGTCTACTGCTATTAGACTCCATCTTAACAAAGTGGCCAACCCTGCAGTGCCCCCTGAACAGACACACACACACACACACACACACACACACACACACACACACACACACACACACACACACACTTGTTTTCGCTGCCACTGAAAATGCCCAAAATGTCAAAAACGTAGTCACCTTGTATGTGTAAGGTGGTAGTAACGTCAGGGTCCTGCAGATGGCATTGCACGAGGAAGATCAGGCTCCAAATACCTGCTGGGTGTGCGGCAGGATTCATAGATTGAGAAGAGAAGTGATGTCATTTAGTGTGTGATGCTGGTCTACCAGCAGTGGCAGAAATCCCAGTAAGCAACGGACTCTTGCATACCACTGTGATCCACGTGCTGAAGGTCTGAGTGTCCTTTCAGAAATTGGTTGTGAAGGACCTGCGTTGACTTCTAACAGCAGTTGGAAGTGACGTGATTTTACAGTGACCGTGAGGGGTTTAAACACTCCAGCAGCACGGCTGTGTCTGATCCACACATACCAGCACAACTGGTTCTTGACTGGGAACGGACGTGAATGTGAAATCAGAGTAATTAAAAGTAAATTTAGAGCATTTCTACTGGTCTGTTCATCCAGAAGTGTTCATACAGAGCAGTAACGGTGTTCAAATGATGGAGATACATGGTTTTCATTGGACAGTGATGATGAGACGGTCTCATAATAACATATGTGCTTTATTATAAAACAGTGCTGTGCAGGTACAGTGCATTCTGGGACAGTTGGATCTTGCAAGGGTACAACATGATCTGTACAGGTACACCACATCCACTTTCCCACGGGTCGGGGGAATATTTTGTCCCGAACTTCTCGTCATAAAAAGCCTGGAGTCTGACAGACTAAACGGAGGCAGTGTAATTTAAAACATCTGCAGAAGAAGAGGAACCACTTCAGTGACAGTTGTTCTCTGAGTGTAGACGTCAGATTGTGTGGACAACCATGAAAAGCTCCGTTTAGTGGTTTTTCTGTTTTGGAGAGTAGGTTTCAGACCTTTCGTTCAAACCGATCTTCATGGGAGGGACCCGATATCGATTCATATGAAGCCGATGTTGAATCGGGACATGATTTGAGACCATGGGAATCTGAGTCCAACCGATTGGGAAATCCGAGGCTAAAATGATTTGATACTGAATCAATAAATCGGTGTTGAATTTAATCGAATCGGGAATCAATTTGAAACGAGACCTTGTGAATCGCAGTACAATCAACTGGGAAATCAGCAGTGATGACCAGGCTTCCGGTCAGTCATACAGAGATGCTTTAGTGTTTAATGTGCATCAGAACCTACAGAATCAGGACCTTTCAGTGAAGCTGCAGCGTAGAATTTCAGAAATACAGTACAGAAGTAACTGTTCTGTCCTGTTCTGTCATAAAGCGGCGTGTTTGTTGTAGTTCGGCTGAAAGCTCTCATTTTTTTGCAAAATAATTTTGTTGCTGTCATGGAGATCTGGTCTGGCAGAAGCTATGGGGAGATGCTGTCACTGTTCTCATTTATTATGTGTGTGTGTGTGTGTGTGTGTGTGTGTGTGTGTGTGTGTGTGTGTGTGTGTGTGTGTGTGAGTAAAGGAGGGCTCAGGGGATGTAGACAGTGTGGAGAGACAGTGGTGTGGAGACGCTCCTGTCACAGCTCCTCCCTGTTTAAAGCTCATCAGGACGAGTCCAGAGAGAACTCGATGCCATTTTGGCTCTCGATCAATAGAGCAGCTCCCGTGATGCGGCCTGTCCACTCTTTACCCCAGACTACAGGGCGTGTCTGCGGTCACATTAACATAACGAATAAACACACACACACACACACACACACACACACACACACACACACACACAGAAGAATTTTAAAATGCCGAAACACTAAGATGAATAAAACAGAGTTTATCACTGGAGATACGAGGCCATAGTATTAACACACCCCGGATCGTGGATGTCGGAAGTTTGATCCCAGGAAATATTTGCCAAAATCTTAATTCATTGAACTGCTTTGAAATGTGTTTTTTTTTACGTCTGAGTGTGTGTGTGTGTGTGTGTGTGTGTGTGTGTGTGTGCGCGTGTGTGTATGCATAGTATAGATATAATACAAAATATTAAACATGAGCCACAGCCCACTGACCTGTGTTTTGGACACACACTAACACACCACCACCGTGTCGGTGTGACTGCAGTGCTGAGAACGACCCACCACCCACATAACAGCTGCTCTGTGGTGGTCCTGTGGGGTCCTGACCTACAAAGTGCTCCTGTATGGTAAGAGGAGCTGATCATGGTGGTCATAATGTTATTGTTGATGGGTATATAGTGTGATAGCTCGTTTTAAGGGAAGACATTCGTGTCCAGATGAGTGGACGTCAACGTTGGACCACAGCTGATGAAGGCTGATAAAGGCTGGTTTGGGTTCGTGAACACAAAGCTTTAGTGGATTATTTATGAATGGAATGATGTGGTTTATAATAAACACAACATTGTATTGCAGTCGGTCACTTCTGCACATTACATGTTTACTGGGTTTACTATACAATGTGTGTGTGTGTGTGTGTGTGTGTGTGTGTGTGTGTGTGTGTGTGTGTGTGTGTGTGTGTGTGTGTGTCTCTGATTGCTTGCTGATATGGGCTGACATGGTGCAGATTGAGTTGGCCTGCTTCTCTAATTCTCTCTATTAATAAGGCACAGCTCCCCACTGTTGCACCGGACTACATCTATTCATCTCAATTTGTCACTCTCTCTCTCTCTCTCTCTCTCTCTCTCTCTCTCTCTCTCTCTCTCTCCCTCTCTCTCTCTCCCTCTCTCGCCTCTTAAACACTTACTGTCCACCTCTCCTTTCTACCCTACAAATGATCTTCCATCTCTGCCATTCCCTCATTTTTCCATCTCTCTCTCTCTCTCTCTCTCTCTCTCTCTCTCTCTCTCTCTCTCTCTCACGCATTTCCAGTTTCTCTATTTTAATTCAGTCTAATTCAGTTGACACTCCAAGCTTCAGTTCAGTAAGTAGTAATGCATTATCCTGCCTTCCGAACCCAAAACCCGAACCCTGACCCCTGAATCCCGCTCACACTCCGGCTCTCATTCTGCCTTGTTTCCGAAGAAATACCGATAAACACGCAGAAAACGTGGCTCCTCTGAGTGTGAGAGGCTGTTTATGGACGGCCCGTTTGCTTTGGGACGGCCTCAAATATTCTGATTGATCATAAAGAATTCTGTAGGTGATCAATGATAGAGCTGATTCCTCTGCACGTATGTACAGTTCTGCCCTACAGTCTGAGAAACGGCGTTCATAGAATAAGTGGTGGTTTTTAACGAGTGTCTGTTAAACTATCTCTGCTCGTGGACACTCAGTGATGGAATTCGAGGATTCTCTGCTCTTTAACTCTTAGATATCTTACATATAACAAACTACGAAACGTACTGTATAACCATGATGGTCTCGTCATTGTGTGATGAATTATCAGAGAGAAATTCAGCTCAGAAAACAGCTCAAATTCACTCGTTTCCAACTCAATTAAATCACAGTTTAAATGTTAAAGGAGCTTCCAGTGCATGTTTACTGCTCTGTCCACGTGAACATGATCAACCTGCACACAGACTCTGACTGATCAGAGAGATCAAATATTTATTTATTAAAATTGTTTATATATTTTTTGTAACAAGGAAAGTCCAGGTACCTCAGGTAATCTGCTTCATTGTACTGAGGATGAGCTTACATAGAATTCCTGATTTAGGAATGTTATGTTTGGGCTGGAACTCCAGTTGAGTTGTTTATGAACTTTTATGAACATGTTTTTGTGAGGAATCAAATCGATTTCATAAAAATCCTGTTCCTCCAGGAGATGTTTGGGAATATTCTACTGAAGGAAAAATTGGAATATTTAAATAGGAAACTGAGCATTTTATTGATATGTGTTAGGACCTGGCATTAATATTTAAAGCTGTCTGTAGAATGTGTGTGGTCTGCAGTGAGTCTGGGGGGAAGCATGTGTTTAAACCCAGAGCTGATTTTCATGTGCAAATGCCATTCAGTACTCAAGACTCTGGATTATCATCACATACACACATACACATGCATATATATATATATATTTACACACACCCTTACATACATACACACACACACACACACACACACACACACACACACACACACCTGAATAATTGAACAGTTGGAGAGTAATTAGCTGCAGGGTCACGACCTTTAAAATGGTGACAGAAAAGGTATCAACCACACACACACACACACACACACACACATACACACACACACACACACACACACACACACACATTTTTCATGACATTTCATGACATAAGATAAATAAGTTCTGTTAAATCAGGCCTGTTTGTAGGAGTGTATTTGGGGAGAGGTGAGAGGTGTATCTGCTCCACAGAGCTTTAGTTTGATTATCCTCTTTGGAGTGATCAGGTTTTATCTACATTCAGAGTGATTTTGAGGTATTGAGTCAAAGTTTTTATAGTGATATTGACGTGGATATAAAAACGTTCTGTTTTCTAGATAAAGAGTCTAAAATGCAACATAAACATCTTACATAACGTTAAGAACAGCTAAAAACAGCCCACTTTAGAGAGAGGGGGCGGGGCTGATGATCAACCTGCATACAGACTCTGACTGATCAGAGAGAGGGGGCGGAGCTGATGCTCAACCTGCATACAGACTCTGACTGATCAGAGAGAGGGGGCGGAGCTGATGCTCAACCTGCATACAGACTCTGACTGATGAGAGAGAGGGGGCGGGGCTGATGATCAACCTGCATACAGACTCTGACTGATGACATCACTGACTCACTTATTGGGTTACAGAGGAAGATGAGAAGCGAGGGGCTGCTCTTCAGCAGGATAATACTGATACATAAATGATAAAAATAATAAAGGACATTCAGGTTGTTTTATTTGGAGCACTGTCAGGTGTTTTTAACGTATTATTATTGAAGAACTTTTTATTATTACAAACAATTCATCAGATTTCTTGCATTTTTCAGGTCAAAACACTCTGGATGATCAATTTTCAACATGATTTCTGAGATTTAAAGAGCTTTAATTCGTTATAAATAAAAAAAAAAACTTAAGGAATAAATATCAAAACTCACAAACAAAATATCTAAATTCTGTTAAAAGTACATCTCAAATTTGAGCAGCCCAGAATCTCCTGAAAATAACAATATCTGGTCTGTGTGACTGTCTCCTATGGATACATTTCTAATTGTTCTATATGTCAAACTATGAAGACATCCCATAAAATTAGCCTTGAGTTCTAAAGATGAATTTAGTCTCAGCAACCAAAAACATACAACATTTAAAAGTCATTTTTAAAGAACACTTGTCTCTAATAAGCTGAAAACACAAGCGCAAGGAATCTGTACAGCATGAAGTGTGTGTGTGTGTGTGTGTGTGTGTGAGTGAGAGAGAGAGAGAGAGAGAGAGAGCGAGAGGGAGACAGCAGGGGTGGAGAGAGAACGAGGGATCATCCAGCAGGAATAACAAGACCAACAGAGATACAGAAGCACATCGATCCCTCTTCCCCCAACACACACACACACACACACACACACACACACACACACACACACACACACACTGGTATTAACACGCATGCATACACACACTAAAGAACGTGCTGAAACAGACATGTGCTCACATAATCATCTTCACCTGTGCAACACTTCCCGGATTTGACAGCCATTAGTAAACAACACCTGGAAACAACTGCAGGAACAAACAGTGTCGAGGTGGCCTCTGTTCTTCTTATCTCACCACTAACAAGCACTCGTTTAGCTCCCACCAAGAAATGGAGTTTAGAGCAGGTGCTGCTTGTTATGTTTCACCGAGGTTACCTGTGCTGTAACGGTACACTGCCTTCATGCCCACACACCCAAAAAATAGTTGCACCCACAAGGAGTCAGCCAACAGGAATGAAACTCGGTGGGTAGGTTTGACATTGTGAGACATGAATGATTCACACTCGGCTACACATGTGACATAATCTAGAAGATCTTATCTCTGTACCCGTCTGACTATATAAGGTCGTCCTCTCGGGCGTCCTGTACGTTCTGACTCGCGTCGTTGCGTCGGAGCATCCTTTGTAAGTGACGAATGTCTCGGAGAAAGCATCGTAAGGGTCTGGGAAGGGGTCGCATCGTAGGGGTCTGGGAAGCGGGATGGTCTTATTGAAGTATTGTGGACCATACTGCTCGGTTGGATATTACTATAGTACGCTGATGGTGGCCGTCCAGAAGAAGGCACGCACCAGCGACATGAAGGAGCTGGGAGACCTACAAGAACCACAAAGATTGTTGGACATGCGTGGAGTGACCCGACAGCCACGACTGTGGCAGCACTACAGTCGAAATGTATCACTTATTGATCCTGATAACATTTATCTTCCTTCCCAGTAGAACTGCAACCCCTGTCTCCTCCGTATCTACAGTAACCGTTTCAAAGGTGTGTCGGACAGTTATTGGTCGACGTTATCGGTGGTTACTGTTGGATTGATTATGTGTATGCAGATCGAGACTGGGAGGGAGGATAATAGATGTGTTAATAAGAGTTTAGGGTGTTGGAAATCATTCTAAATGTAATGGTTCACCTCCAGTGTGTGTGAGAGAGAGAGAGAGAGAGAGAGAGAGAGATTTATCCTTTGATGTATCAGTGACAAAAGAGATAAAGGGAAAGCCAGATTAAAGGGGTAAGAATTACAGAGGTTGAGTTATCATAAACTGTGTTCAGATACAGAGCTATAAATCCTGGCGTCCCCAGAGTCTCTCTCTCTCTCTCTCTCTCTCTCTCTCTCTCTCTCATTCTTTTATCCCTGCAAGCCTGTTGTGTTGTGTCGGTGTCCACAGACTCAATTAATGCCCCACACTAAGAAGAAGAAAGTCGCTGATTTGTGGTTTCTCCGGTCAGAGTGTCTGGGCGTCATTATTATACCGTACCGAGGGACTGCGCTCATGCTCTCGGGTCAGAACAGAGCATTTCAGGTCACATTCCAAACAGAGAAGCGTAGAGTTGAGAGGCAATTACAGAATTAATAATTAAGAGTGTTAATGTGAGGTCACACCAATGCAGTTATCTGGTTGGTCAAGTGGTAAATAGTATAGTCCGATTTCTTAAATCGGGTTATGGTCCAGAAATTTGCTCGGATTTGAGGTCAGCAGTCTGCACATGCACTCTTCCTGACCAGCTGCAGCTGAGGCAACCTATTATGGACTAACAAACCCCACCTCATCCCCAACCCACCAGCTCCTCCCAAAGGGCTGGATGGAGCCTCATCATTCCAGAGAACACAGTTCCGCTGCTCCACAGCTCTATGCTGGTGGGCTTTATACCCCTCTAGTCCACGCCTGGCATTAGGCCAGTTCCCAAAAGGCTCATGTTTGTTTATCTGCTCCACAGAGTCCTGTTCTATTGGCAGTACTTCTCTACCGGGACTAGACAAGCTGTGTGTGCATTTGCACATCTGTGTCAGCAATTGTTGCCACAAATATTTGCAGGTTTCGCAAATCTAAATACCCTGCCTACCATCTCCTCCAACCTGAACCTAAATCAGAGCTTGGTTAGATAGTCTTCCTACTTTCACCAGACAGTTTGTTTCATTGTTAGGCCTTGGTAAGTAACAAGCAGAAACTCGGTCTTCTTGTAGAAGAGCACCACGTTACCTCTCTTTAATCTTTGTATGGATGGATGGATGGATGGAGAAAGTTAAGGGGGCATGTATCTTGTGGAAGGTGGTCAGAAAATATTGGTCACCACGGTCAGTGATGTCATTTGTGCAGTCCTTGTGCCTCTCGTCCATACTCTGGACACAATGTCTGTTTGTTCAGTGTCTGCGTTAGCATCCACTAGGGCTGTTCCTTATCTCCACACCTGGTTCTGATATTCATGGACAGGACAGCTCCAGAGTTCTGGAGTGACGAGCAGTTGATTGATCATGAGATTGATTGTGGGCAAGGTGCAGCAGCTGATGTGGGGAAGACAGAGCTGAGCCATAAAGCAAAGCTCTCCATTTAACAGTCGATTTACGTTCCATCCCTCACCTGTGGTCAGGGAGTGTGAGTGCCCATGGACACCACCCACTGGAGTTGTACCAGGGATGACCAAATGGGAGGAGACCCAGCAGAAGAACCAGGACTCACTGGATGGATTTTATCTCATGGCTGGCCTGGGAGCTGGTAGAACTTCCTAAGGACTCCTGGCTTCTTGTCCTATTACCACCTGAACTTCAGTAAGCACAAAAAGATGATGATGATGTCAGTGTTGATGAAGACATGATGAGCTGACCTACCCTGACCATGTGACCTAGACACCCGGGTAACCTACTTGACCACCTTTGTGTGAGAACAGTTGACACATACAAGGGGATCTGATATCAGTCACTCATGCACAACATCTCCACTGTTGCTCTCTGTTGTGGGGTCTCTTCAGCTCCACTCACACAATGAAGTTCAATGAGCCTTGTGAGAGTTTCAAAGAGCGCTTTAGGTTCAGCTAGAAGATTGGATGATAGGACAGATTTAGCTGGACGGAAGAGGCAGTAAGGTTCTGCTGAACTTCATATCCTAACAAGGTCCCCAGAGTCTTTGGAAGCAAGATAACCCAACATCACATTTCCACCACCATATTTCATGGAGAGGAAGGATCTTTCCAGAATCTCTACCTGACTTTCGAAGTCAGATGCCTGAGACCAAAAAGCCTCTCTTTTCTTTTCTTCTTCACTTTCAGTTTGTCGTTGGTGGCCATCTGATTGCATTTACTCTGTTACTCCATGATTTAGCTAACATTTGAGAAGATCCCTCCATATGTGCATTAATTCACATTGTAAACATTTACCAAACAAAATAATATCAAGTAAACTTGATACTGTATCAGATAAAGATAAATGATCAGTCCACTCTATCAGACGCTCCTACCGAGTGTCTCCACCTTGTAGATGTAAAGTCAGAGACAGAAGCTCATCTGTTCCTGCACAGTTTGTGTTGGTCGTCCTCTAGTCCTTCATCAGTGCTCACAGGACGCTGCCCACAGGACGCTGTCGGCTGGACGTTTCTGGTTGGTGGACTGTTCTCGGTCCAGCAGTGACACTGAGGGGTTTAAACACTCCAGCAGCACTGCTGCGTCTGATCCACTCGTACCAGCAACACACACTAACACACCACCACCATGTCAGTGTGACTGCAGAGCTGAGAATGACCCACCACCCACATAATATCTGCTCTGTGAGGTCCTGACCATTGAAGATCAGAAAAAAGTTATAGAAACACAAAGTGGAAGAGCTGATCAATGTATGACGCGTGTATTATCTGGGTCCCTCTAGTGGACCCAATCTGTAACAACCGTTCCTGTAATAAACGGAGTGCTCGGCCATTCCCTAACTGAACATTTGAGTATGAAAAAGAAAATATGGTTGAATAATGCATGCTGGTGTGTGCCGGCTGTTTAGGGTTGGTTGCTGAGGCTATGAATTATTAAGCATGTCTGATTAAAGTGTGGGCTTTGATTAACCCCAAGACTATGTGGTAGGAAGAGAAGTGTGTGATATCACTGAACGGAAACCTGTAATCATTGTGGATGTGCGTGTGTGTGTGTGTGTGTGTGTGTGTGTGTGTGTATGTGTGTGTGTGTGTGTGTGTGTGTGTGTGTGTGCTATTACACCATCTATCTAACCTTAACACGTCATGCTGTAATCAGACACAAGTATAGACAGATTCTGTCTGTTTGTGTTTATTTATGTGGTGTATTGTATGATATGTGTAAGGAGGAAAAGTGTGTGTGTGTGTGTGTGTGTGTGTGTGTGTGCGTGTGTGTGTGTGTGTGCGTGTGTGTGCGTGTGTGTGTGTGTGTAATTGCCGTGACGGGACAAGATGTTGGAGGTTCATTAGTGCGTGGCGGTGGAGCGCTTGAACGCACCACAGCAGGTCCAGAGAGAGGGATCACACTGAGACAGAAGGAGAGAGAGAGGAAGAGGGAGCAAATCAGGAGCAGGAGATATAACAGTGGAAACAGAGAGCTGTTTTGTACTCTGTTCTGATTGCCAGCCTTTCTCACATTAGGATCGCTGCTTTCGGATAACAGTAGTTCGGATAACATTCATAACAGTGACCGATGACATTCCCGATTTCCTTGATTTTCTGGTAAATGAGTTTGAAAGCAGCAGTCATTAAAAAAGCATTAGCGTTCCCGAGAGGGGAGGGACCGGGAGAGCTCGGTTAACCTTTTGAACCCTAGGCCCTGGTGGGATGTTTCCTTAGTATGACGTACTTTCATTCACCAAAATATTACCCTTTATAGTATTTATAGGAGACCAAACATTGTTATTTCAGGAGATTCTGAAATACTGTAGCTGTTCATTGCTTATAAGGACACGTTATGTCTCAGAGATCCTGTTAGAAGTTGATTATCCAGTGTTTGAGCTGAACATGCAACAATTTGATGAATTATTTGTAATAATATTGACAAGAATATTTATTATAATACGTTCTTCAAAACAGAAAAAAACAACTTGGATGTCCTTTGTTTGTTTTTAATTATTACATGTGTATCAGTGTTATCCCTTCTCAGGACTTTTATTCTGAAATTTGAAAAAGAACATTAAGAGCAAACAGCCCCTCCCTTCTGATTTTTCCTCTATAAGCCAATATCTGGGTCAGTGATGTCATCAGCCCCGCCCCGCTGTATGCAGGTTGATCATCTGCCCCACCCCCTCTCTCTGATCAGTCAGAGTCTGTATGCAGGTTGATCATCAGCCCCGCCCCCTCTCTCTGATCAGTCAGAGTCTGTATGCAGGTTGAACATCAGCCCTGCCCCCTCTCTCTGTTCGTTGCTTATTAGGACACTTTACATGTTCTATTCTGTTGGCAGTACTTCTCTACAGGGACTAGACAAGCTGTGTGTGCATTTGCACATCTGTACATTCATTGGAAGAGGTGTCCTTAAATATTTGGACACAATTTGTACCAGTTTTGGTCTCGATTTGAAACAAATTCAGTTGAATGAAACTGTACTGATTTCATAATGAATCACTGAATCATCGCCTGAAGA